>JADDOH010017472.1:0-25976 GCA_016648135.1 Agrypnia vestita
AAGATAATAATGAACATTTTATTAAAATTATGTGTATATAATATATATATATATATAAGATATATTTAAAAAAATATATATATAAAAAATGATATAAAAATGCAAGGCATTGTCGTTATTCAGCTCTATAAACAAAAAAACACAAACGTATTCGGGATCCCGAAAGGGTCATCTCGACTCGGGATTGCATTCCTAGTAACAACGTAGTTTTTGAATCACATGCAATATACACATTAATGGTGAGCCCGTCGACCAATCACGGGGGCGAATACGACATGCACTCCTATGCGATTAGTTAGAGGACTTAACCATGCTTCATTCCCAATTCGATTGCAAAACCATCGAGACTAAATTAATCTTGTCCTTGAAGCTATAATGTTAAAATCACTCTCTGTAAATCTCGCATCTGAAGTAAACCAGAATATACCAATTGTGAGTATTTATTAATGCTACCTTTTGCCTTTCTTACTTGTTTGAGATAAAGTTTTTTTTTTTTTAAATAGAGATGTGAACACGGAATACGTGTCACATCAATATTCTTACTATTTTCAAATTAAGCTAAATGCTTTATGTATTGTATAATTGAAGCAAGTTGTCAACAAGTGTAGATGGTTGCACAGAAACGTTAAAGAACAATAATTTTACTTGAGGGCAACCAAAAATCTTTGAAATTAACGTAGAAGAGCCTTGTAGAAATATTCTAATCAAATATCTTAAACACAATGCGCGAATCTTCCAAGGCTAACGATATCGAGATATGTGACAGTTAAGGAGAAAAAAAGTAACCCATAAAAACCACATTTTTACAATACTGCCTTTCTCATTTTCGGGTTTCGTGTCTACCATATGGGTCGGAATCTCCATACAACTTACTGATTTGTATGAAAAAACCATTAAAAATTTGAAAAATCCAAAATTATACTATAATTATTATTATTTTTAACGAAAAAGATAGATCTTCTTGATCGTCGCCACTTGCAAAGTTTCAGCTCGATTGGATCACGGGAAAAGAGTTGAAAATCGATCCAAAGTTTTTTCGTCAAGCAAGCAGACGCCACGAGTTAATATAAAGGGAGTAATTAAGAAAGTCGTCTACAGTCAAGACATATTTATTTGATGTCCGTGGTGCTCTATGGTCGAGGTATGGAATGGCGCCACCATAAAAAGAGTGAGGCTTTTGAGTTGGGACTGTAAAATTTCCCGGGTTGACGAAATTACGACAAAAAAGTACCTACTTAGATGCATGAATATGTCGAGACGAGCAGTAACGACTATCAAATGAAGAAAAGATGCATATTGCGAATACATTTCGCTAGGAAAAATATGTCCTTCCAAAACTTATTAAGCAGGGGAAAATAAAAAATACAGTCCCATAAATCTTATAGAAGTAGAGAATAGAGAAACGTAATGCAACAAAGTGGCCAATCTTCTGGAAGTAAAGAGTACGGTTGGTACATTAAATATATGATTGAAGAAATCTGAAAAAAAAGTAACTCATAAAAACCAAGTTTTTAATATACTCCCTTTCTTTGTAAAATATAACAACAATTAAAGACGAATTAAAACATATAACATAACACTAAACTTACAGCAATTTAATATATTTCTAAAATGTCAGATGTTTTGAGCTTTGATACGACACTTCATGCTTTGAAGATTAAATTCTAAAAGCATTTGTTAGTCAATTTAGATTTTCGATATTCGTAGTGAAGTACCTATTATGTATACCGAAGGAGTAATTCAAATTTAGAAAATATTCCGCGAAGTTACCGGTCCGCCGTTGCTAATCAAACTTTTCTATTGATTCCAATTTGAAAAAACCAATAAAATTTTTAAAAATCCGAAATTATACTATAACTAGCTATGCCAGCGCGGTTTCGCATGGGTAGATTTTTAGAACACTGTTTGGGTCGTCATAGAACTTTCGCGAACCTTCTAGAACATTCTCCTTCCAGAACTTCCTAGAAACTCGAATGTACAGGAACCTTCTTGGCACACCGACATTCCGCCACACAGTTTAGAACCTTATAGAACTTTCGGGATTTTTCTAGAACCTTCTCCTTCCAGAACTTTCTAGAGCAGGTTTTTCCGGAACCTTCTTGACTCACCGACACAGTCAGCGTGCCTATTTTAAAACAATCCGAAGCATTTGCGGCCTTCTCATAACAAAACAATGTGCTAGAATGCACATTTTCGTCACCCACTCCCACCTACGCTCAGCCATCCCCACCAAACTCGCACATTCTCAATGGGACACCAAGGGCTATCCACCACCATAACCACTAGGGGGTGGTAGTATCTAGTTGTGGAGAAAACTTGGCGGATAGGGAATCACGGGTTTCTTTATATATATATATATATATATATATATATATAATATATATATATATATATATATTGATTATTAATTTTTTTAACGAAAATTTGAAATATCTTCTTGATCGTCGCCACAAGTCTACTTGCCAAGTTTCAGCTCGATTGGATCACGGGAAAAGGGTCAAAAATCGATCCAAAGTTTTTTTTTACGGCAAGCCGGCACGCAAGCAAGCAGACGCCACGAGTTAATATAATGGGAGTAAAAAATAAATGAAAATCACGTGCGTTACTAGCGCTATAAAGCTATGCGGGAAAATATGTCACAAGAGTCTATCTAATTGTGAGTAATGTTATGTAGAAATGTCATGTCTAATACCACGCGTCTCTTATGTATTGAGATTTATTTGTTACGATCCACTGCTAGGGCATAGTTTATACTTTTTTTTATTCAATTTATTTATTTCCAGAAATGTACAAGTTATACAACGAGCTTAAATCCATATACGTAACAATCAGGCGCGTGCAGTGAAAACATTGAAGTTTTACATGGACATATAATTTGGAAAAAAAGTAACCCATAAAAAAAGTTTTTACTATACTCCCTTTCTTTGTAAAATATAACAATAATTAAAGACGAATTAAAACATATAACATAACACTAAACTTACAGAAATTTAATATATTTCTAAAATGTCAGATGTTTTGAGATGTCAAGATTTTGATAGATTCAATTATCATCAATATCGTACCTTATGAATTTCCAGCGTCAAATGATTTAGTCAGAATCAGATGTGAGTAATGTAGAATTCTTTAAAACTAAGCAGAAATCTAAAATAAATAAATTATTATTTGATTTTTTCCCAAAAACCCCAATTTTGCTGTCATCTGTGAACCAATTGTTTTGTAAATTTTCGAAATTCGTAGTGAAGTACCTATTATGTATACCGACGGAGTAATTCAAATTTAGAAAATATTCCGCGACGTTATCGGGCCGCTATGCTGCTAATCAAACTTTTCTAATGATTCCAATTTGAAAAAACCAATAGAATTTCTAAAAATCCGAATATTACAAGAGCATATTTTATTTCGTTTTTTTTCAATATACATATATGCTTACTTATGTCATGCTTCAATGCTACCACTGCACCCCTTGTAACAATATATGCAAATAGAGAGTTATGCAGTCCCAAATCTTAAAGATCTTCAATGATAGAAGTGGGTAATGACATTTATAAAAAACATGATCAAGATAATACAACTTGAAATAATTGTAATAATATTTTGTATAAAATAAAATTTATCGAACAATTTTTATTAATCAATTAGAAAAGACATACAGAAAGAATAAAATTAACGAAAAAATATTTTAAATGCCACCGGGACTCGAACCACGGACCTCCAATTCTATCCGGGAATCTAGCGGTAGATACGCGAAGGTATTCGTGACTATTGCATTATAAAAAGTGGATTGCTTTAAAAATGGAATAAAAATGTTAATCAATTAAAAAAAGAGAGACTACGTATAAGGTTGAAAATTTTTCGTTAACTTACCAGAGTGCCGTGGCGAAATTGGATAACGCGCCATTCCCGGATAGAATCGGAGGTCCGTGGTTCGAGTCCCGGCGGCATTTAAAATATTTTTTCGTAAATTTGATTTTTTCTGTAGTTTTCTGTCTTTTCTAATTGATTAATAAAAATTGTTTAATAATTCACAGAACTTTGTTCTAAAATTGCAACTTCACAATAAGAATGTATTTCCTTTAATATATAAAATTTATCAATTTACGAGAACAAGACAAAAATGATTTGTTTTGGAGACATTTTAGTCAGTTTTGGAACTCCTTTTTAAACAATATTTAAATTTACAGTCTTTTTTAATTGCTTTTGGGAGTTAGATATAGCATTTAGGGGAAGTGTATGATGCTATCCTCTTCCTAATTTGGACGTTTTTGAATAATATGTTCATTATTTTTGCTCCTTGTCTGATAGTAGTAATGAATTTTTTGTTTATCCCCTTAAAAAAATTAAAAATAGTTCTTGTATACAAGGAAGGTAACTTTAAAGCAGGAAAATCTTTGAAAACTTGTTTGGCAAGGTAATCTCTAGCCTTTCTAAGTACTAATTTTATTACAATCTTTTGAGTTGTAATAAGAGTTTGAGATGTATGAGATAATTTTCTCCCCCGCCTAGAATTATTTATACATATTTTTAACGATACATATTTTTTGTTTCCGAAGTACGTTTGTAGAATTCCATAATCACACATAATAATATAAAACACTTGTTTTGATTATACTTTTTTAGCCTATTTAAGGGCGTTAAGATAAATTCATACATTTAAAAACTCAAAATCTTGTATATATCTCAACGTTAATCCACAGTAAAATACATGCAAATAATTGAATAGGAATTTTGATAGTAATATTTAATTGTCATCAACTGCTTAGAAAATACTCAGATAAAG
This sequence comes from Agrypnia vestita, assembly GCA_016648135.1. Lineage (NCBI taxonomy): Eukaryota > Metazoa > Arthropoda > Insecta > Trichoptera > Phryganeidae > Agrypnia > Agrypnia vestita. Next base: position 4,781 of record JADDOH010017472.1, read on the forward strand.
TGAGCTATATAGTTTATTTAAAACCGGTATCAATACTGTCTCAAGGGAATTAAATCAAAATTCGTGCGTATATCCATTAAGGATTTAATAAGGACAATCGAATTAGTACGTGAAAGCCGTATGTACAACGCGCATTGTTCCATCGTATTGATGTTTACGGCTATAGACACCAACACAGCGAAACAATGTGCCTCGTACCTACGCACGGCTTACACATACTAATTCGATTGCCTTTCTTAAATGGAAAAAGTTCTACGCTGAGTAAAAGTTATATTAATCGCATGTAAATAGAATCAGACAGCTGACATGAATTCAATATGACATCAGCCCTGGTGATGGACCCTTCAATGGGATCCGAACGGCCGTGAAAACCTGAGACCATTTTTAATGGCGTCGTTAGTTCTGGTATCGCATTTCCGCTACATGTTCCGCTACATTCTGCGTGCGCAACTTCCGATATATATGACTATAACTACAAAAAAAACGTATTTATTTACATACTTGTGTTTTAGTATGCATCATTTTTTAAGTTATCAAAAACACAATTTTTTGACTTTCAAAAATAATAATAATAATAATATTTGGATAATTTATAAAGGGCCGTTTTCGCGAATACTCACCTCAAGGGCGCTTTACACAGAAAAATTATTATCTTACAAAACAACTTACTGCTAAAAAACTTATTAACTATTACTTATTCACTAGGTGGCATACAAGAAATAGAATTAAAATTGAGTACTATAATAGTTGGGAGTGCCTGAAAGAATTAGGTGTTTTCGCGGAGTGCACAATAGGAGTGTAAAACATTAGCAAGCGTTGTTGTGGTCAGATTCTATAGGTTTTTATAGGATTGTCTAAATAAATGCGTCTTAAGTTGTTTTTTGAACTGTGGTAAGCTGTCTGTTTGCCTCAGTTTATTGGGTAGTTTGTTCCATAACTTTGGTCCAGCCACCGCGAAAGCACGATCACTGAAATTAGTTTTGTGGACGCGATTTAACGTGTCGAGAAAACCGATCGATTGACCAATAATAATTGCTTTCTTGATATGTGTCTAGGAGGGCAGTTTGGGTCTCAGTCTAAGTAGACTGCTCTCAGCTACTCAGAACAGTAGGTATACTGTTCACAGAGACCACAATTTCCCCTCACATGCACACTGTACACTCTTCAACAAATAGGACTGAAATTCATTAGGTATTTTTTTGTGTTTTGTGCAAACAAGTTTCAGACTGTTTACAAAAACGCTTAATGGATTTAAAAGCTTAATGGACGTCAGTGTTAAATTACGTTTTGTTACCCTCTTCTATTTATAAATAACGATGTGCACGTTTTAAAAAAATATTACATCAACTATTTACCTACAAATTAACTGTTTAATTAACAAACTTTACGGAGCGTATAATGTGCCGATAGTTGTGATAAATTATTATACATAATCTAAAAACTCTCTCCTATTGTGGGTGCAAATTAACATTTAGATTTATTAAAAGATAAAAATATAAATGAAGATATGAGCGGAAGAAAATAATGACCTTCTTTTTGATAGCTGCAATATAATATAAGATCGCATAGGCTAGGTAACACAAATGTGCATATCTCTGATATTTTTAATTCCAGTTAAGCACAATATAAACATTCGCTACTAAAAGCTCTACACCCTGCCATCCTGAATTCATAATGCAATCACAAACAAATTATTATACCTTTTTGTTTTACCTTGTTTATACTTCACATCTCCTTTTTCTAAATTATGTTTTATCTTATATACTTCACGCCTCCTTATATGTTGTCAATTATGCAGTTTTTTGCAGTTACACTCTTTAGATTTCTCGTATATTATGTAAAAGGCATTGACGTATTATAATCTAGACACATTATTTCCATACTAGCCGGCTTTCATATAAATATTGCATTGAAAGAGACAACAAACCACGGCACATTATTTCACAAACGCTCTACGTGTAGAGAGAAAAATCATGTAATTTGAAGTCACGGTAACTAAAATAGCATACTCATTCTTACAAATAAATGATACTCTATTCCTTTTTCCTTGGAACTTTTTTTTCGGCGTAGCTTCGCGCCCGATCACAAAGAAGATCCGTTCGATAACGAATGCAAGTAAGGCAATTACCTTACTTTTGAGTTGCCAAGATTTCACGCTTGTAACGTATCTACTGATTATTATATCATTGGTAAAAGATACTTCTGTGCCGTATACTTAAATAAATAAATAAATAATGCATACCCCAATAACAATACCATAACTTCCTGTAACGACCGTAACGTCTTCAAAAAAACTTTTTTTTTTCATTTTTTTCTTTCAATTTTTTAACTATATCATAAAAATGACAGCTAAGAGTAAGTTTTTATACTAGACACAATTAAAGGATGAAAAATACCTCGGTGGATGGATGGATGCCTTGCATTTGGCTGAAGAGACCTGTAATCAGCTGTGAGGGCAATCCAGGACCCAACCGTGTCTTATTTCATTGAGGCCATATGTCAATACTGATATGTAGGATGGAATTTTTTTTTGTGGATAGGGAAACACAATTCTAGGGTCGGCAGACTAAAACTGTTTCGTGACCGCCGGGCTGCCGGCCGCGAAATGATTTTGATTGGACCAAACTGACGCCCGACGTATTCTACGCCAACCGCTAGCCACGATGTAAACTTTTATAAATCTGACCAGTGACAGTTGGAAAGCGTGTGTGCCGATGTCTTTTCTATTAAGAATCGACTTTTTTTTCATGAGTGGTATCCGAATCCATTCAGTTCACATCAGCCTTTCGGAATAGACAGATCGATCTGTTCCGGATTCGACGAAGCCAGGAGAATTGGAGATTGAATCCGCACGCGACATCACGCTGTAAGTACAATTTGTCAACTGTGTACGTAGATAGCCTTTGGCCTAGTGTATTTCGCGTGTCAGGAGATCAATATTATCGGCGGAGATTGGGAAGGAAAATATTATATATAAATAAAAATACACAAATAGAAAGAAACAATAAAAAACTAAATAAAGGAAACTTAATTTAAATATGTTTTACTTTACTTTGTAATGCAGCCAAACCACTAGAATCTTAAAAACACGCATAAAAGAACATCGCCGCTACTTAAAAAATAACAATTTCTCCGAATTTGCCAATCATATAATTAACACTAATTATTCTTTCTCGAGTCACAAACAAAAATTACTCCACTCGGTTCCTCATAGAGGATGGATAATGAATAGTTTGGAAACCGTTGAAATCCAAAAAAATTTGAATTCTAGAAACACATTAATAAATAATATCACATTTCAGTCCACTTCTCCACTCCTAGAGCTGTTCGGGGAAAAAAATACCCTTCCCCACCGCGCACCCCCCTGAACTACGCGATTAGATTGATTAATTTTGTATTTAAGTTAGTTATTAACTATACCCGATGATGAGAGGGACTGCTCCTCTCGAAACTATAGTAGCAATTTAATAACTCATATTGTGTGTGTATTACAAAGTAAAGTAAAACATATTTTAAATTATAATGTTGCACCACGAAGTATCTGCCAAATCTTTCAATGATATTAAAGAAAAGTTAAATTGTTACTTTATTTTAATTGATTTTTTGGGGTGTACTAAGTGAATTCTTACAAGCATAATTTAATTTAATTTAATTAATTTAAATTAATATTGTTACTGTATAAAAAAAAACAAAGCCTTTTTTGACCTATGTGTTTTAGTCTGCTGACCCTAGAATAAGTCGAACAAATTTTGACCTAAGAAAATTCTTGCGGGAACATTTTGTTTTGTTGATTTATTTTTTGTACAAATAAAAAAATATAGAAATCAAATAAGGAAAATTTTTTTTCACTGTCCGTGGCAAATTTATGATGTTTGAATGTCACGAGATTCTGAATTTGAGAATTATTGAACACGACTTTCCAGATGATTTAAATCGTATTGGAAGATTTTGAAAACACCCTAGAAGTCTGTTTAATCTCACGAGGGTATGGGGAATATTCTGGAAAATAACATTTCACTTTAATGTGCACGCAATTTGCGCAGCAATGCAGTCTGATTAGTTAACCGGTGAAAACCACAGGTACGAATATAACTGAGCGAAACCAAAGAAACGGGCAGAGATGTGAATTATTTGAAATCCGTATATTTGAAATGCAAATACGAAATACTATTCTCATTTTGTATTTGAAATATTTCTTTTCAAAATTCGTTTTCTATTTTATTTAAAATACTTTAGTAAACATATTTTGTATTTGAATAAGGAGAAATGCTAATCTTTAATTTTTTATTTCATACTTCGTACTTTTTAAACATTTAATTTTAATGAACGCTACCATTTTGAGTGTTGCCAATATCGAGATCAACTCTCTTCTGCAGCTAGTGATAATGTGAAAATTACAATAGATCTGGAAAAACTACGATATCAATAAGATGATGACAATAAGAGTCACCATACGTGTCTTATCAAGGAAGCACTCGAAATCTACAAGCACCCGATAAATATTAATAGAGATGATGATCTCAAATTAAAATCTTGGTATCCGGCGCTTCAAAGTCAATCTCGTCGCAGTTCCCGCAGAGATAGTGATCAGACAATAGATGAAACATACACACAACAAAAAACAACACATGACTCTGCCACGTAACACAGAAACACCAAGCTTTCGACACAGTATTGCTAGCCAATAAATAACACAACACTGAAAACGTTCTCACCCTGCTTTCGACACGGTATTGCAAGCCAATACTTAACCACAACACCAACACTCACAATGCAATGGGATCCGAAACGTCGGCCAGAAAGGTCGTAATAACACGGCATAATACCCCAGAAGACACTAGATGATGACAATAGTTTAAATTCCTTGAACAGATATCCTACTGTGAGAAAATTTTTCCTTAACCCTTTCAGCCCGGATCGATACGATTGTGCATTCACGTTTATATATGCGCTGTACTGCGTATAGGCGCAGTACAGTGCATATATTATATAAGCGATCATTGCAAGCCGGTTTCAACTCGAAAAACGGTTTAGTAGCGTGAAATATTTTTTTTATATGAACGCACGATCGAATCGATCCGGGCTGAAAGGGATAAATATAATACTTGTTTGTCAAGTTATGCTCCTGTTGAACAACTATTTTCATTTTGTGGAATGATTATAAAATAAAATAGAGGGAACATGAAATCACGAACTGTCTGAACAAATAGTAGATAAATGAAATAAATGACTTGTAAAAACTTGACTAAAGGTATTTTTTACTAATAAAGGCATTTTGAAAATACGTATTTTGCATTTTGTATTTAAATATTTTTGTCAAAAACTATTTGGCATTTGCATTTCAAATAGAAAATAAACCATGTATTTGCATTATAAATACTTTTAATAAACTATTTAGCACATCTCACGTTATTTTAATAATTCACAAAGAAGATGTCAAAACAACGAATCTAGGCTACAACGATATAATATGTTATGCTGATGATGCGGTATTAATAATCAACTCCGAAGACGATCTTCATAAACTTCTGCACAAATTCCATATATCCTCACAAAGATTCAACATGAAAATCTCCGTAGATAAGACTAAGGGCATGGTGACATTGAAACAGCCAGTACGATGCGAGCTTGCAGCAATTGGACAGGACGCAGTCCTAGATGAAGCAGAAGAAGAAGAAAAAGACAAAGTCATCGTTCACTGTTCGTTAATTCACACTATTTTGCAATCACTTATCGCTTGCTAACACATTCAAAAAAATTTCGTTCAACCATCTCAGTAGGTACTTCGCTTAATATTTCGCTCGGTTATCCACGACTGGCCACACTGTGGTTTAAAGCTCCGTCGATAATGTCGCACCGATAGATACGTCAAAATAAATTTCATTAAACGGCATTGGTTCCGCCTTTTATACGAAACACGTTGGTTTTTCGAGCACCGGAGGTTTTAGAGCGTTCCAGAGTTTCTATAGTTTTATGGTCTTCGACATCTAACTAGCTGACTTACCATCATGCCGTTTCTCCGTGGGAGTAGGCAGATAGGATAGTGCGCCACACTCTTCTGTCCTGATATACAACTCTCGCCTCATCTACAATCATACATCTTCGCATGCAAGCTCGGTGATTGTTGAGGCTTCTAACGGGACCATCTTCCAGTATGTGGTTAATTCTTTCAAGCCACGTCTTCCGCGGTCGCCCTCTCTTTCTGGCACCATCAACACTTGCATTACATATCTTTCTCGACATATATCTTTCTTCGACATATTATAGAAATTCCGGTTATGCACAATTTCTCCCGATTTTATCATCAAGTTAGATTATAGTAAAACTTTAATTAATTGAGTGTTTCATATCGTCTTTGACAATGTTAAAATGTATTAAACTGTCAATGATGGTGTAAAATTAATAACGGTGATGTATTTTTGTCGCCAGACCGACCAAAGTTTCTTAGATTTTGCGTAGAAGTTGCGCCCCTTATAAACTTGCGCCCGGGGCAGTTTTCAGCATTTCGGTAGGTCCGCCCCTGTCCCGCCAATTTTCGGAGGAAGGGGTTGATTCTAAGGTTTTGGTAAATTATTTTCGCTCTCGATCGATTTACATTATTTTATAAAGCGGTTTTTTTCCCCGACGAACCGTCGCATTATACCTACAAAGGTACAATGCCAGCCGGTACTTTGCCATTAAGGTTAGCTGGAGAGCTTCAGTGTTTTTAAAACGCCCCACACTCTGTTGGGAAAGAAATCCACCCTATTTTATTACCGTCTGTCTTCAGACTTGTGTCCACAAAGGTGAAAACAGTATGAAACAAAACATTTTAAGTACGACGCTTTCTATATTAATTGCGAAAAATATTATTTTTAAAATGGAGGCGCTTGTACTCATGTACGCGCGGTAGTAGTTATACTTTTTTGGCCTGATTGTGATTATTGATTTAAAATATGTTTTATTTTAACTTTGTAATACACATACAATATGAGTATTTAATTTTTTTTCCCTCTCATCTTCAGGTTTAGACAATAACTAACTTAAATATAAAATTTATCCGAATAATCGAGTATTTTTGGCAAAAAGCTCTAGGATTAGTGAAGTGGACTGAAATGTGATATTATCTATAAGTGTGTTTTTAGAATTTAATTTTTTAGGGTTTCAGTGGTTTTCAAACTATTCATTATCCGTCCTCTATGACGATCCGAGTGGGGTAGTTTCAATTTGTGACTATCGAAAGAATGATTAGTGTTAATTATGTGATTGGAAAATTCGAAGAAGTTGTTATTTTTTAGTCAACGGAGATGTTCTTTTACTCATGTAGGTATTTAAGTTTCTCGTGGTTTGTCCTATATATTTTTTATCACAGTCTTCGCAAGTTATTTCGTATATCCCGCTTTTTTTCAACATCCCTGTTTTTATTAAAAATTTAAACAATTCATTTTGTTTAAACCACTTATTTTATTTTAAAACACTCAACATGTTTCGGGACCAATTGTCCCTTCTTCAGGAGGATACAAGGTATACTCCTCCTCGAATTGATTCACTCGATGAATCCTCGAGTGAATTTGCATTTATTGAAGAATACCTATTTTCGTTTTTGAATTTAAAATAATTTTACTTATATTATTATTTGTGTAATAGGCGGGTCTAATGTGAGTAGGGAAACAATTTGTAATTTTAGTCGAAATCGGACCATTGTATAAAATTGTCGCCAATGTGTTTTATCAGTGGAGTTAATGTTTTGCCTGAATTTAAATATGTTTCATTAAGTTTATTACTGATTTTTGATATTAACTTCCTGTTAATTAACGTTTATTATCCAGTATTAATAGCAATTTGTTTAATTGTTTTAATATGTGTATTAGATTAAAATAAAATATATTGCACCACGAAGTATCTGCCAAATCTTTCAATGATATTAAAGTGATAATGGATATTTACATATTTATTTAAAAATCTATATTATACAATTATAAAAAAATATTTATTGTATTATTTGTATCTATCTACTTCTATTATTCGATAAATTACGCCAACATGTTTCAGTAAAACCTTTCCATCTTCAGGGTGTTGTATAACTGTCAAAATATCAGAATGAAATATCTTTTGTTTCTTGCTTTTCTAAATTATTTAAAAAATTATTTAAAATAAAGAAGTGGATATATATACAAATAATACGATCAATATTTTTGTTTAAATGTCAATCCACAATTTTGCTGGTTCAATTGAAAAAATAATACAATTATAAGTGGTCTAGAAAGATGATTAATATAACTGATAACACGTTAATGTAATAAAATTATTAATATTTGTTCTTAAAGTGGTAAAAGCGTAACTATTATTTTTTAATCGTTGAATATTTGAAGACTTGGACGCAGTTTAAAAAAACGTGTGCATTTTCAAAAATGATTTGAAAAAGTGATAACCCCATGTTTTTTGGATTTTTACCCATTTCGTGTTTTATCGACTTTTGCAGCCTAAAACGGTTCTGTATTCAAAAGTTTCGAAACGATACAACTTTGACAGTAGAATGTCGAACGAATGAATGTGTTTTTTTGTTTTGAAAACGAATATCTGACAAATACGTCGTTTTTGCAAAAAAATATACAATAACATGAAATCTTGATACACACCTTAAATCGTAATACAATAAAAGGATCTAACTTTCACTTCAATAACCAATCATTCGTCAGCTTATGAATTGAGCAATCTGTATAATTACTACTGGATTGAAGATGGTCGACGATACATTATTTATATAACTGGAACACTAATTTCAAGTGAATATGTTTGACAGTTTAATGGATGCGCGCGCATTTCGTAGTCTCGCATTCCCGCTACATGATTCTTTCCGCTACACGCATTTCCGCTACAGTGCGCATGCTGCATGTGCGCAACTTTCGTTAAAATAAAAAATTTCCCTCAATGCACCAAAAGAAGAAAAGTACAAAAATTATTAAAGTAATCTATACTTAATAAATACGTTATCACCAAACCTAAGAAAAAACATAGTTTTAAATGGTCGGAAAATTTATATTTGAACAACATTTTGACTTTCATAAATTACATAAATAGTTTGACTGAGCTTTATTTTATTTTTTTGTATTACTAATATACTGAGCCTATTTGAATCTTTGAGATGTTATCAAAATATGAGAATAAGTTAAGCTTAAATATAATCATTTATTCCGTTTATTACGAACAAAAATATCACACTCACCCAAATATTACATAGCTTGTTTTATTATTAATTTCCATGTTTGACCTCCAAAACATTATTTAGTCAAATACAAAACATTCCAGAATGTAGTCATTTTATTTGTTGGTTTTGATCACAGTGGAAACGCAATTCCGTGAAAATACAATTCCCAATAGTATAAGTGATTTTAGCGAACGAAAAGGCACATTTATGTTTTCACTTCATTTCATTTCGGACTCGCAGAAATTTAATAAATGTTATATATTTTCTGTCGGTGAAATAACGTGCCAGTATTTTTAATCACATTACAAGTAGAAATGGCTGAAATGAAAAACAAAGTAAACGATAATTAATCAACACAGCCAGCTTTCCCGTACAGGCTCTGTGCGTGGTGCTCAGCTCCACTCACCAATCAGCGGACTCGAGTTCAGGCAGAGAGAGTATACGGCCCTGAAAGGGGCCTTCTGTTGCTCTTGCGGTCGGACATCAGCAGTTAGGAGGAGTGCGGTATACGGAATGTTCTGTTTTGAACAAGATTTTGTGTATGTGTTGTGTTTTGTTGATGATTATGTTTATGTTGGAATTGTTTGAACTTATTTCACCGATGTTTTTTTTTTCTTTTTTGATATTTAATGTGAATAAACTGAAGTAATTGACATGGTAGGTGGCTTCAGCGCGGTGGTCAACCACGGGAGTAGGGGTAAGGATTGTGTATCTTTGTAGGCGGATGGCATGTAAATAGCCATCCGTTTGGTGAATTTAATATTCAACTATAATAATGATAATGATAATGCAAAAGAATGTCGAATAACGTTTTCTCTCTCTGAAGAACATACATGAGTAAACCAAATCAAGCCACAAATGACCACTGACCTGTATATTATTTATCCGCTCCAACAAAATTGTCCTGTAAGGATCTTTGTATCGCCGACGATGTTTTGCAGGTATCTTGATAAGTCTTTTTGGTTCTTCCACGTCACAAATAACACGCGAAAATGAATATGAACTGGTGAAAATCCCGGAGAACAATATGATTCCAAAATTTACGAATCGATTAATAGGTATGTCCGTTCATTAAAAAACCAGAGGAATGTTACAAAGTTTTTAAAAATATGTTTTGTTTCCTCGCGCCGGCGCAGACCATTTAGTCCGTGCCTGACCAACGCCATCTAGCGTCGGTGTAGAGTTTCACAGAAGCAGCGGCATTTATGAACTAATATGGGAAATCAAATATGCCTTCAAGAAAGACATTTTTATAGATGTTAAATATATTAATAGATTTTAAATCAATTATCATTTTGAGAGGTATACATTTGTTTATTATGTCGCCTTACCAGATTGTTTGTAAGCCTCTATCCTACTGGTCGACACACAGGAATGGCCGAGACACAGGGACGGTTTGGACTCCTGGTGCTTTGAAATAAATATGACGGTAGGAGGACTGGTAAGACACTCGGGCTCCTGTCTCTGAACTAAATACACCCCCAGGTTTCTATTATCTCTCCTGTTTTGCTCCTGCTCTGCACCCTGCACGCGTTTGTAAACTGTGAGAAACCATATTATGATCTCAAAACAAGCACCACAAAACCGCAAACCTTCTACAGGTTTGTCAAGCACCGGAGTCCTATGCAGAAGATCTGGATTGTTTGTGTCCTTCCTTGAACTTGTTGAGGGGTTTAAATATCTCGGGTCTATAATTACTAATATCGTATAATGGTAGCTGCAAACCAGAATTTAAAGGAGCCATGGATGGGAAGAGTTTTATATCCAGACGTGAGAAGATAGGGAAAGATCGCGGTAGTAAAGACTTATGCAGTAGTAATGTTAATATTTGAACAACCTGGGTGCCATGAAATCGTGGACTCTGAATGCAAGGGAAAAAAGTCTGATTAATGTCTCAAAGACGGGGTGAGTGGTGATGAAGACGGCGAGAAACACAAGTGGCTCTGAGAAGCTTATTGCTAGGATATTACCATGATGGGCCACGTCGAATAACACAAAGGAAAAGGAAGATCCGTTACCAACAAGATCGACCAAGTGAATAAACAGTCACCTCTCTAGTGGCATATGAATGAAGATCAAGATTTGGAGCACTATATAGAAGAATGTGGATACATCGTAAAATTCGAAATGTAGATACATCGTAAAATGTTAAGGATATCTTGGACTGACATGACTAGTAATGTTGAAGTTTTACGTAGAGCAAATACAAACAGACAGTTACTCAACATAGTAAAGCTCCATAAAATTTAATATTTTGGTCACATAATGAGAGATGAAAAATACTCCATCCTTCAGTTCGTCATGAAGGAGAAGATTGAGGGTCGCAGAGGGGTCGGAAGGAGGCGGCATTCCTGGCTTCGAAACATCCGAGAGTGGACCGGGATAAGAAGCGTGGAAGAGCTGTTCCGCACTGCCCTGGACAGGGAAACTTTCTCCCAGATGATCGCCGACGTCGGGAGGACCCGACAGGGCACATGAAGAAGAAGAATGTAATAGAATATATAGAAGAATACTCAGATAGAAATAAATTTCCGTAGGCTTATTTTTATCGTAACCGATGTTTCCGTCACAATTTCACTGAATATGGGTGCAAATATTTGGAATATTCCATTAAAAAATTCTTCTATCCTATTCTCGTTTCCAAAAAGTCGAGGCTTATCATAATCGTAACATTGTTACTGAGATGTGAAGCAAATCGGCATTGATCGCACGTTCACTCGCTTCCGTTCCGTCACATGAATCGCACAATGAACCGGTTGTATGATCCATCTATGCTTTCCCTACAGAATAAAATAAATAAAACAAAATAAAAAAATAATGGAAAACGTGTGAAGGCTGTATTTGGCTGTGCTGCTGCGTATCAAGATCCAATAATGGAGACGTGCGGGGTGGGGCCAGACGCTTTGCCCAACGGGGGTGAGGTTCTTTTTAAATAAAGCCTTCTTTTACAAAAAAATCTATATTTTAAGCTTCTTGAAATGATGAGCTAGACAAGAGGCATATAATCTCAGAAATCACCGATATATCTAAGTGGTAATGCGCACCTTTTTTCTTTACTAATATTACTCCGTTTTTTTTTAAATTTTTTATTTATTTATTCATGGGAAACAAACAGTACATATAAAATCAGATTACACAGGATTATTGAACAGTATAGATACTGTCTTACAAGTTTCCACAGAGTTAACATGTTATGTATTAACATAAAGCGACAATAACTTGAGATATACAAAAAAAAACAAAAAAAGTGAATGTTTTAAGTTACAAACAAACTATAAAAGTCAAAGAATTAAAGGTAAAAGAGGAATAAGGAATGGATAGGAAAGGACAGATCTACTTAGTAAAAAAGAGAACAGATAAGAAGAAAAAGCAGTGCAAAATATATACGTATATATAGCATAAAGATATTATCATAGCATTAGTGTGTAATTATTGCGATTAATTCATTAAGATTTCCAATAAAAATAAAAGTATAAAATTCTGCATTCGGCCATTTTAACTGAAACACTTTTAAAGTTACCATCACCGCGTCCCTTGAGCTGTTGTCATACACACAATGCAATTATTACTTAGGCTTGACGTCACATAGGCGCCATGATACCTGCGGGCGTTTTTGCGCGAAATTTAAAATAGGTAGATTAAAATACAAATATTTGCGTAAAAACTTAGTTTATTATTGAAATAATGTTATTTTCGGTAATAAAAGACGTGTAGGTACCTGCATTATAGAAGGTTATATAAAAATCTGTCATAATGCCTATTGCACGTCCCTACATAGGTACTGCATAATCAATATATATATATATATATATAAAGAAACCCGTGTTTCCCTACCCGCAAAGTTTTCTCCATAACAAGCCACAACCACCCACTGGTGGTTATGATGGTGGATAGCCCTTGGTGTCACATCGAATATATGCGAGTTCGATGGGGGTGCCTGTGCGTGGGTGGGAGTGAGTGACGAAAATGTGCTTTCTAGCACATTGTTTTGTTATGGGAAGGCCGCAAATGCTTCAGATTGTTTCAAAATAGGCGCGCCGACAGTGTCGGTAAGTCTCGAAGGTTCCGGAAAAACCTGCTCTAGAAAGTTCTGGAAGGAGAAGGTTCTAGAAAATTCCCCAAAGTTCTATAAGGTTTAAAATAAGTGGCGAAATGTGTCGGTGTGTCTAGAAGGTTCCTGACCCTTCGATAAATTTCTTGAAAGTTCTGGAAGGAGAAAGTTCTATGACGATCTAAACATTGTACTGTACGCGTGCGAAGCCGCGCGGGCACAGCTAGTTTGTATATATACATGATGAGTTGAGAACTCAAAAAGTTGAGAAATCGGTTATCCGTGTCAAAAATCACCAGACCAATGTGATTACATTAACCGGCGCCTACTCCACCGGGCGATCAAATTATCAAGGGAAACATTAGATCCATTTCTAAGTGAGGTAACAAAGATCAACAAGAAGACACCCAGAAAACTGGAGGCGGTGGATTTAATCGATTAAGCCTTAAACAAATATTCCCTTCATTAAACATTTGGGGGGAAACGAGATTCTCCATACTGCCACCATCGATCGATAAGGGCCGCAAAGGGAAACAAGATGTTACAACGCGTGACGCTTTCATAATGAACATATTACAAATTGCAATATGTAGCCGTTGATTTATTTTGATTGCTTTATTTATTTAATATTTGTTTGGAGCGAAGTAAAAATGTACAACAACTTTGAAAAAGTCCAAGGAAATTTAAATATATCTACTTTTTTTTTCAATTGATTCAGCAACATTGTAGATTGACGTTTATATAAAATATTGATTATATTATTTGTACAAATCTACTTACATTATTTGATAAATTAAATCAATTAAATTTAACTACTAGCCCAATTCTAAAATTTTTACCAATAATTGCAAGTAATCAAGAACTTCAGCAATAACATTTAAAAATAAATTTTCAAATAATTTAGAAAAACAAAAAACAAAGGACATTAATCATTTTGATATTTTGACATATATATAACACCCTGATGATGGAAAGGTATTTCCGAAACATGTAGGTGTAATTTATCAAATAATATAAGTAGATTTATACAAATAATATAATCAATATTTTTAAAATATACCTACCGTGTTTCAAAAATATATTAGGACAAACGCACGCACAGATGCACACACACACACACAAGTGTGTAAATTTGATGTAATGTTAATTTTATAAGCCTGCCGGGATTCTAATAATTCACTTATTTAAATTAAATTGAAATGGCACGGCTGATATATTATTCGATACGCTATATTATAGACATTATATAATTTAACATTAAAATAATTAACTGTTTCGTCTTATTCAAACTCGGGTAACAAGATTGTCTCCATCTGCTACGCGCATCTTTGAGACACAACTATACAGAACAGCACACAACTCCGCGATTTTAAAATTTTCATAATAATTTATTAATGTAAAAGAGCTAACGAGTCTATGTCGTAAACAATAATTATAAAAATAATTTTGAAAGTGTAATAGTTACAAATTTAATTTTTTATTTAATTTGAATGTATTTTTTGATGCCTCAAGGTGTTTAAGGTACCTCTCTTCCCTTCTCTTCCTGATTTTTAACGTTAATTGCTGTTACCAAGAACTGATAGGTTTTATACTAACTCTTATACTAAAAATTGCCTTTTTGTCTACCGATTTCGAGATGTGATCCGTCTCTTCGTCAGGAAAACCGGTACACTAGCACGTAAATTTCACTACACACTACAACCATAGTATTATTTACACACCTTCACAGAATACTCTTCACATGCGTGTTATTCTAACTAACTAAAAGGCCAACATGCACATGCAACAGAGTGCAGTGTGGCTTTCAGTAAAAATTAATTTTATTTTTTCCATGATGGCAGATACAGCGATATCAAATAAAAAACAAACGATGGGAAAACAATCGAAAAACCAATTTTTAAAAATAAATATGAAAACAGACTCAAATATTGTTATTTAAAAGATAAAAACGTTGCGTCGGTGTTTCCGTTTTTCCATTTCTCTACCAAGATCTTAAGCTTCCTGTACCATTCCAATCCAGCTCATTCCAACGTTTAGTAAATAAAACCCTTTTTTGACCTACCTATGTTCGCATACTCGTACATCTCTTCCTCTCTTTCATTTCAATTTCTCCCATATTACATTTGTTGTAAAAACATTGTGACGGGGAATATGTTTACGTTCCCCTCTATATCTTTTAAGATGTGAAGGATATTCCTTTTCGTTGATATGTCCTGGCGACCATATTTTACCGCACTTTGTTTCAAATGCTTAAAATATCATTTCATTTACTACCTACTATTATGGAAATTAAAAAAATATATCTATACTAAAAATCTTTAAAGAAAAATATATAATAGGTTCTCTAACTTACAGGTCTACAAGATCATTTCTAAATCTAAAAATAAAACAAACGCAGCCTAGAACCATTATTCCTTTGCAGGAATTAAAACATTCAATTCGTTAGTCGAAAAATTTAAAAAATCAAAATCTTGCGTCATTTAAAAATGAACTAAAAAGAATAATAAAAAACTGATTGAAATTCCCATGAGCTTCACTATATATTTATTTATTTAGTTTCTCAATATTCTTAACACCTTATTACTACAATTTTAATACCCACGAAATTAACTGATGTGATTACTCCTCCCATAAGCACTTTTATGGCGAGTAAAACGTATTTTTATATGACTTAAATATTGTTTTTATGAATTTTTGTACTATTATATGCCTATAATAAATGATAAAAAAAACATTTTTGTTCAATACCTATAATGCAGATAGAAGGTTCTAAGGCTATTACGTAGGTTTGGAAAGGAAATCTACATATTGCTGAAGACATCACAATAGAAGGCACCGAAAAATTTCATTACCATTAAAAATGTATACCTACAAGTTTTTGTAGATTTTATGGACACCACTTGCAAAATAACCCGTCAAAAATGACTTACTTTTATTATAAATATTTTGGCCGCCAGTTAAGGCTGCGAGGACAGCCCTATAGTAGCGTAGCGTCTTGATAACGACTGTGATGGAAATTAATAAATAGAGGATTATGATTTTTCTGATTCTTATACCATATTATTATTTGAGCCACCTGGTAGCATTAGTGATGGACATTGTCACAAAGAGAATCATATATTTTTATTATTGATTAATTAATACCAATGACATATATGATATTTGAATGGGTGTACTTATTAGTTTTAATTTTCATCAATCGGAAATATTTAAAAAAAAATTCAGAGTGTTTTATTAAAAATCGTAAAGTTAATGTTTTAATTTCGTAGGTAGGTACTTGTTTTGAAAACGGAATGAGATAAGCAATTGGATAGGAAATTATGGACGGAGATTCGAAATTAATATTATTATTAAAAAAGATTTATGATTGTGTGTGGGGATCCCGTTGTTCTTGTAAGTTTTCTAACAAACTTAACTTCTTAAAAATTAAACTCGTACAAAGTGTGAATAAAAATCAAATTTTAATTTAAAATGTTTCACCTCGATGTAAGTAAGTGTCAAATCATTCAAAAAAATTATAAAAACTACATTTTTTGTAAAAAATACCTCTAATTACTAGGCAATTTAATTATTCGTGAATAAATACTGTAACTGCATTATAAATATGTCTTAAATACATGCGTGTGGGGACGTACTTCCGCTGTACCCCAGTCCCCTCGCCTAAAGGAGTTTATTTCAACTTTGTATAATTTTACACTCTGCGCCTACAACCGATTTCAAAACGTATCCACGTCAAAAAAATTTCGCAACTCGATCCACGTTGGTCCCATAAAAAAAATGTAGAGTACGTTTGATTAGGAAATGTCCTTTTCTTTTATACACATATGAAAAGGATCCAATTCGTGGGGCCAGTGCCGGAAGGGATTTTGCTTATCGTAGAGGTTTAAGTCTAGCCGAACAAATTTCGTCACTCTGTGTTGTTCTTACATATAAGTTTCTAAACCAGCCGGAGGTTTTGATGTGAAAATTTCCCAAACTCTACCCTGGACACCCTATTTATATTCAACCCTTTCTGGTGCCAGATTGTACAAAATGTGATTATGTACAAAGTGTAATTAATTATAATTTTTTTGCTCTTTTCCATACACCTTGCTTTACACATTCATTAGATATTAAGACTTTCTGATGTTATGATATTATCAGTGGGCAAGTCAGGTCTCTTTATCAAATTTTCTTAACAAATTGATGATGAACGGGTTTATGACTCCGATAAGTAATTATAGTGATATTTAAAGAAATTAGTTAAAACATTTTACAACATTTATTTAGAGAAATAATATTGTCACGCTTCGTCGCTGTGGGAGGCAAATTAAAACACTGGTAATTAATAGTTGATTTATTAATTACTTAAATAAATTCGCAATGTCACTGGAAATGAATTGAATTTAAGCACTTTTCTTAATTCACACTATTTCGCAATCAGTCATTCTTCTGTGAAACACTTTCCTATCACTTGCTAGGATATTTCGCTCTATATTTGTCGCTTCAATTATCACTGGTGTCACACACATTGGTAAAACTATTTTCGCTAACGGTTTTATCACTGGTTAATATCACGCCGGTAATCGTCAAAATAAACATGATCCACCGCGGCACTGGCTCCGTCTTTTTATATGAAACACGTCGGTTTTTCGAACCTCCGAGATTATTATATATTTTTTCTAGTGTTCTCGAGAATATTCCCGTCCCTTCCAGACTGTTTCAGACATCTCAGAACACTGTGGATAATTCCAGAGTGTTGCAGGGTAATCCGGAATCTTATGGAATATTCGATAGTGTTGTTGTCCTCGAGAGGCTTTATCAGTGCGTAGCGAAAGAAAATTAAATTAATATATTATAAATAAAAATTTAATTAATACGAGTGAGGATTGTAAAATCACTACAGGACAGTGATTTCATACTCCTAACCGAATATTACGATTTTTTTTACACGTTTAACATTTCACTCTTCTTCTTCTAAATCTTCGCTAAACTGAGCGCCGAAATCATGTGTCTGGAGTCATGTATCTTGAATTACATATCAATAAATCATTCTGAATAGAAGAGAGAAATAGCCTAGGGTAATATTATAAAACTGTGTGAAATTGCAGGGGCGTGCAGTGGGAACATTGAAGCATGATATTTTTGTAGGCACATGTTTTGAAAAAAAAAAAACGATTTATTAAATATACATTTCGTAATATTCTTATAGCAATTATTATTATATTATTCAGATATTAATATATCATAATATTCTGTTACACAAATATTTTATTTCGAAGTTTTTTTTAAATATATGTGTGCATAAAAGTCATGCTTTTATTTTCTCACTGCACGCGCTTGTAAAATAGACATGGAGATCTCATTAATCGAATAGGGATATTAAAGAATGTATAAGCGTCAAGTAGATGTCCAGTTTGTTATGAACTATGTATATTGCCACGTGTCATTACGTGCGTAATTTTTCTTGTCTCTTGTCATTTCAGGTGAATAGCTTAGGCATTGTAGATATGTCAAATATTTAAAGAATACTGTTTTTACATGTTGTGAATTTAGTAATTAGTTGACTAGTTTATTGATGAAAAAGACTGATTTCCAAGTCAAAAAATAAAATTAAAATGTTTTAGCATATTAAATATTGACCCCCATGACGAAGACTCACTCTTGAAGATGCTGTGGCATGATTCCAGCGAAACGTTGACAATCGTATCTCAACACATGTCCGTTCTACATGTATCTTATAAAATATCTATTCAATTTTAATACCTAAATATTTTGTGAAACATCAAACATAATAATGTCGTTGTCTGTCCGTCCGGCTGTGTGTCTGTCCCCTTTATTTAGTGTAACATCTGTAATTTCATTCGAATTCACGGCTTAAAAAAACAGATTAAACAGCCGGAGATGTAGCTCAAACTCCAGCCAGCAAACCCGAAAGCGGCGACTATAGCGATGTTGCCATCTCTGAGCCTGCATTGCCAGTCAAAAATACAGTACATATAGAAATTAACAAAGACGCGAACCATTTCATGTTCCGTCCAATCGTCAGCAGGGGAAATTTAAAAAAAATGTTCAAATATTTTGATCTTCTTCTTCTTTTGGTGTCATGTCAGGTCCCCCCAAAGTTGACTATCACCCGAGAGAAAGCGTCCCTGTCCTGGGCAGCACGAAACAGCTCTCCAACACTTCGTATGCCCGTCCAGTCGCGTATATTGCGAAGCCAGGAAATTTGTCTCCTTCCAACACCTCTACGACCCTCTATCTTGCCCATAAGAATCAGGTGGAGCAATTCATATTTTTCTCCTCTGAGCACATGACCCAAATACGATACCTTTCGGATTTTGATATTTGTCAGCAACCCTCTATTCACTCTAGCTCTTTGAAGAACTCTTGTGTTGCTGACCATATCCGTCCAGGGTATCCGGAGCATTCTCCGATATATCCACATTTCGAACACCTCCAGGTTCATGCTACTCACTTTGAGGGTCCACGATTCCACTCCGTACAGCAGGAATGACCATATATAACATTTGACCAGTCGCTGTCGAAGTTTCTTGTATTTTGTTTTTTGTTTTATTTTGTATTTTGTATTTTGTACAAAGTATTTTGATAAAGGTCGTTATTACTATTTCACGGGTGTCATCTATATAATTAAATACTTATTATTTTGGAACCGGCAAGTAAAAGTTCCGTCATTATTTTTAAAACCAAACCTTGAAACTGACCAAATTACGAAACTGTACAATTCCAATACCTTCTTTCAGAAACCCGGCAAACCCTTATTACGTGTGTGACAAGATTGGATAAAGTTTTATGCATACACCATCGCAAAATTCCGAAAGGTAAAATTTGAAACTGAATCACATTAAATAAGGGGACATTACGCAACCCTCGAGAATTCATACCTTCATTATTTGCGCGTACACACGTAAAGTTGAGCGCGCCTGTACCTGTATTGGAAGGTTTCGTATTACGCTTGAGGGTTGATCGAATGCCCAATTCGTTAGTCCCTTTTCTTCTTAAAAGTAATGGCGATCCCTTCGGACAGATACAGCCTTAAAACACACCCTTCATTAGCCGCAACAGCCTCCGCTTCTAGGTTCGATTGCGGAATCCGTTTGCTTTGTAAACAAAATGGAGGGCTTGGTTAACCCAGTTCCACATTAAAAATAAAATTGGATTACGAGAAAAAGTTTTGAGGGTAGATACTAGAGTTCATTTTTTGTTAGTTCTGTTTAGGGAGGTTCTTTACCCTTTCTGTACGACTTTGTTTTAGCCAAGGTTACATTATCAGAAGGCTTTCTTTTGTAGTAAACCTCAATATATAATATATTTGATATCTTAGTTCGGGTATTTCTGTAACTTTATTTTGTATTATTTCTAATAAAGATTTATATTTAATCCCGACATAAGTTTAATTCGTTATCCATCAGAGACGTTATTCTTTTATCAACACAATTATCTGTTCAGAATCTTAGTGCGGAGAAACAAAAAAACATATTGTAACGAGATGCCAAAAATAATTTACGCACTGTACGAATCCCTGGTTATATTATGTCACTTGGAACAGCAAAATAGAAGCAACGAGAACGATTTACAGAAATCTAGAGTTATCTACGGCATTCTAAAAGTATCTACAAACACCTGGAACAGCCTAGAAGCGATGGAAACTTTCTCTTAAGAATTAGCGTAATCTAGGAGGTTCGATAATCCAGCGATTGGTTATAAATCACACGGATCTAGGCCGCCGCGCGAGTCTTGTTCTAACAGATCTCGTTCAGTGCAAAATTGGCCGCGAGGCGACGGCCTGTGTGGCCAGTCGTGATATAAACCGATATGACATTTATGAGCGAGAATTGAATATTCTAAGAGCGATAAATAAGTGTTACCCGGCGATAGTAAAGATTTTATAGATGAAGTGATGTATTGCAAAGTAGGGAAGATTAAAGAAAGATTAGCGTTTGATCTGTGCTAAGCGA
>JADDOH010017473.1:0-37930 GCA_016648135.1 Agrypnia vestita
GCTTGGGGCATGGTTTGGCTGGTTCGGCAGGGTTCAGCCATTGCGATGAGCGCTTCCGATTATTGTACAGGATCCACTTTTCATCACAGGTAATGATTCGATTTAAAATCCCTTCATTATTGTGCCGGTTGAGTAATGCAACGCAGCAGTCAACGCGCGTTTGTTGATTTGCTTCACTCAATTCGTGAGGTACCCACCTTTCAAGCTTTTCACCTTACCAATTTGCTTCAAGTGGATTAAAACAGTTTTATCACGAACACCGCAGCCTGCAGCTAACTCGGATGTGGTTTGCGATGGATCCGCTTCCACAATAGCCTTCAATTCTTCATTATCAACTTTGGTCTCCGGCCGTCCACGGGGCTTGTTATGCAGGTCGAAATTTCCAGAATGAAAACGTTGGAACCAAAAACGCACTGTGTTTTCTTTTGCGGCACCGTCGCCATACACATCATTAATCCTTCGAGCCGTTTTTGCAGCACTGGTGCCACGGTGGAACTCGTACTCGTAAATAACGCGATATTTCAAGTTTTTCATTTTGTAAACTGAGTGACGCAAAGAAAAAAACAATTGAGGAAAAAACAAATGAATTATAATTTTCAAAACACAAATACATGAGTAAATAGCTGTATAAATTTGGATTTGGAATTCCTAACCAAAGAGAAGATATTTGAGATCAAATTTGCCAGTACGGAAAAACGCAAATTTCATGTGTAAGGACCTAATATTTAAAAAAATAACCTTATTTATTGAAAAATTGCATCAGGCTGTATGTCTCATAGAGATGAAATTATATTATTTACGGGAAAGTAGGTATGGAAGTCTTTTTTGGGTGTTCATGGGGCTTACAACCTATCGTACGGCTGGCTTAAGTGATCACTTTACACAATATAACGTTCACCATTTCTATCATGGGTGGAAGTGGTGAACGTTACATTGTGTAAAGTGATCACTTACGCCAGTCGTAAGGTCGTAAGCCCTATGAACACCCAAAAAAGATTTCCATACTACTACTAGGACTAAATTGCTGGACTGGAGTGGGGTTCGAACCAGCTACCTTTGGATCACGGGACAACCGATTGCCCGACAAGCCAGCTTTCCGAAAGCCGATTGTCCGACAAGCCATCTGCCCGACAGCCGATTGCCTGACAACTGATTTAACGACTAGCTAAGTTTTATTTATATAACAAGATATGATGTATTTGCATATTTTTACGAGACCGTGAAAAATTTCTTCAATTTTATTGTAAACATCTTCATCAATTAACATCAAACTGATAAATTTAAAATTAAAACAGAATTTTGAAGAATATTTTCCCTGATTGGTTGCCTAAAAGTAATTCATTTCATGCCGTACTAGAAATTGTTTTTGAATATTCCGATGTGTTTTATTATAACTTTTTTAAAAAGAGTACATTAAAATCTAATTTGTTGGTATTTTAAAATAAATCCCGTTGAAGAAATAATTTTGTTATATTCGGCTATTTTAAATAGAAGATTAAGCGGAATATTATTTGAATTTAGCTTCTTTTTATATAGGTATAAGACAAAGGTTTTAGTCTCGGTATTTGTAAAATTCTGATAAGTGTGAGTACTATTAAATTTTATTTTTAAACACTATTTAGAATATTTTAATATATAGTTATAATAAAATACATGTGAATATTCTACATGCTTACTAATTTCTAATTTCTAGGTGTGGCACGAAAAGAAATATCCATAGGTAAATCAATAGAAAAAATACAGTAGCCGCAAATGATGTGTAACATCTTTTCTCAATAACGCTTCGTTTGTTTCTCAGTAACGCTCAGCAACGACTCGTTCACACTGCTTACAGCAGTTTGGACGAGTCGGTAAAGAAGTCTGCGTAACCATGAACGAAGCGTAAAGATGTTACACATCAAATATTTCAAAATAATATATTTTTCATACTCGCAGAGAAAACCTTAAAATTGTGTAAAAAACCCAAAAAATGGTTTCGAACCAAAAAGATAGGTAGGTAGGTACCTGCCATTAAACATAAATGTGAATATAATAATCGCATAAACAGACTAATATTAATTAAATCGCTTCATTTAGGATTAAAATCTTTTAAATTATTATTTTTTTACATGTAGTATATTATTGAACAGTTTTTTCTTAAACCAAAGTCATCCAGATATTATAAATCTAATTTTAACGTAACCCTAATTTATCAAATTTGATATTTTCTTCCAACGCCTGATGTCGAAGTTGAACCTGAATAAATTCAAAATCGTGTCATTTTTTTATTCCTTCTTCCTGTTTCCCGTATTCGTCGTTGCATTCATGAAATTACTCCCATAAACCGAGCGTAAAGATGTTACACATCAATACATGTGAATATTCTACACAATTTCTAGGTGTGTTATAAAATGAAATTATATCCTTAGGTAAGTCAGTAGAATTTTGTTTTCCTCAAGAAAATAGTTTAAAATAAAAGTCTAATATTTTTAAAGGGTGAAAAACATGTGCACATTTTCACAAAAATGCGAATACAAATCTCAAACATAGAAATTTTTTGTCGGGAATTGATTAAGATAAATTAGAAGTCTCATTGAAATCTCATAAACATAAAAATATTTGTCGGGAAGTTAGGCTGCCGGGCAATCGACATGACGGGCAATTGGCTGTCGGGAACTTGGGCAGCCGGGCAATCGGCTGTCGGGAAGTTGGGCTGCCGGGCAATCGGCTGTCGGGAAGTTGGGCTGCCGGGCAATCGGCTGTCGGGAAGTTGGGCTGCCGGGCAATCGGCTGTCGGGAAGTTGGGCTGCCGGGCAATCGGCTGTCGGGAAGTTGGGCTGCCGGGCAATCGGCTGTCATCAGTTGACCCTCACGCGGTTATTTGAATAGAATATTGCTATCGATCCTCACCCGCCACGAAAAAAATAATCGGTTAATGTGTGAATAATGAAATCTTAATGGATGAAAACGAAATGAAAATAAATACACATTAAGCGTTAAGTCAGGTACTTAACGGCCGCACATTAGCGCGAAATTTTCCGCCTGACTTGTTAATAAGCATAAAATTTACAGAGATTTACAACAATTAAAAGCGTTGAATTTATTAATTACGCCGATCTCGTATCGGTATGCCGACCTCGCCGAGTGAGCGATCGAAGAAGCGACGTCGCACGCGACAAAAGTCGTCGACCGTCCGGCGCCGCGCTCCGCGGCGGTGAGCGATTCGAATGCGTCTTTTTGCCGCGGCGCGTTTTTTCCCCGGCCGATTGATTCCGTTGTGGTGTGACTATGTGTTACGCGAAAAGAAATCGATTCACTGCATTATGTTGGGCGGGCGCGGCGGGCCCGCTCGGCTCTATGCAGTCGCGGCTCGGACCAGCGGGTCAGTGCACTTTGTCAAATTAGTTTCGAAAAGTGAACACCTGGGGTCGGCGAGGTAAAGGTCGATTCTGATCGAATCATCGATCCGCTCCACTTTATATTAATTATATTACACGAATTTTTTTAAAACATTTTTTTACTCCCTTTCTTTTAACTCGTAGCGTCTGCTTGTCACTTGATACTTTGCAGGCAGACTCGTGGCGACGATGAAAATGGTCTAACAAATTTTCGTTTAGAAAAAATTAAGAATTATAGTATAATTTTAGATTTTTCGAAATTTTAATGTTTTTTTTTTAAATTGGAAAAATTTAATGAATAGAATAACCGATATGATTTTAAAAAACGTGAAACAATTAAAATTAAAAATATAGGTAGGTACACTATCCATCCAGGTTTAAATCAAAACACCAACGTTATATTCCGTTTGAACCGTAGTTTGCAAGAAAAATTTGATTACTACCGACTGCGGACTGATGACGTCACGGAATATTTAAAATTTGAATTACTCCGTCTGTGTTATAGGTACTTCACTACGAATGTCTAAAATTTATGACAATTGGTTCACAGATGACAGCACCCTTTGGTTTTTGGGAAGAAATCGAATAATAATTTATTCCTTTTAGATTTCTGCTTAGTTTTGAAAATTCTACATTACTCAAATCTGATTCTGACTATTTTAAATCATTTGACGCTGGAAATTCGATACGAAAGACGATACACGAAATAGGTATGATATTGCTGATAATTGAATCTATCAAAATCTTGATTAAATTGACTGACAAATGTTATTAGAATTTAATCTTCAAAGCATGAATGAAGTGTCTTATCAGAGCTCAAAACATCTAACATTTTAGAGATATATTAAATTCCTGTAAGTTTAGTGTTATGTTATATGTTTTAATTCGTCTTTAATTGTTGTTATATTTTACAAAGAGAGGGAGTATAATAAAAACTTGGTTTTTATGGGTCGGTTTTTACCCCCTTTCTTTTAACTTGTAGCGTCTGCTTGTCTGCCGAAAAAACTTTGGATCGATTTTTACCCCCTTTTCCCGTGATCCGATCGAACTGAAAATTTGCAGGCAGGCTCGTGGCGACGATAAAAATGATCTAACAAATTTTCGTTTAAACTTTTAAAATTAAATAATTATTGTATAATTTTGAATTTTTCGAATTTTTCGAATTTTTTTATTACTCCTTTTCGCAGCGTCGCTAGACTCGAGCCTGACGCGTGGAGTAGGCGTGAAACCTGTTTCAACTAGTAAATGAGAAAGGGAGTATAATAAAAACTTGGTTTTTACGGGTTAGTTTTTTTGCTTTTGTTGTTGATGGAGAGAAAGTGTTTTCCGAAAATTTATTTTGTACTTTTTAGCGAGTATATTTAAATATAAGCATGTTTTTTTTAATTCTTGTAATATAATTTTTTGCTTTTAAGTCTTAATATTACCTAGCGCAAGCGTTGGTTTTCAGTTATATCAAATATAACAGAAGACCAACATTAAAGTAGAAATGCTATTCGGAAAGTACTACACAAAACTAAAGAGGAACGTAAGAGTAGAAATACGAGCAGTGATGCAGAAAGAATAAATACTTTATATGAGGAGATTAGAAGCAAAAGTGCTTCTTTTCATATGTATTCCATATTGAAACAAAGGTTGTACGATAAGACAGACCTCAGCGCACAGCGGTCATAATAACAGCACATAATTAATAGTCGTTCGTACGAATATGGAATCACGTCATGAAAGCTGGATGAAATTGGATCAAGTATTCAAAGAATCCATGGAAAAAGTAACACCTGGGAATGCGAGAAATCAATAATTTATTTAATATGGATATGAATTCGAGGTCATTGAGGGAGGATAAAAATAGATCAAATTATTTTACTGGGTATATTAAATTATTAAGCATTGTCGGACGCGCACATACTATTGTGTCATGTTTCAATTATTTTAATTTTAAACTGAGATATTTATATTGCTTTTATTTAAAGACAAGTATGAATTTGATAGTGCTGGAAGTAGGTCGTCTTTTAAGGCCGTATTAGGTATGTAAACACAACCTGTCATTGTATTTGTGTTTAATACAAAAGTAGGTGCCAACATTCGGGGAACCGGAAACATGGACTCATCGCATTCCGCCACTTACATTGTCAAAGACATACACTGACTGCACAATGTTAGACTTACACTAAGAGTCTTCAAAGTTTAAATATTATGACATTCCGTGAGAAGGTTCCGTCACAAGGTCGCCGATAGAATAATGAGTGGTACGATAAAGGGGAGGAAGGAGAAAATGAGGAATATAAAGTATTGCTTCTTCTTCAAACACAGCAAAATTATTTTGTGGTGACATTATAATTATAATTTATAGAATTATACTTTGTTTACACCACTTTTTTTATTATTGAAAAAATTCAACACGTTTCGAAGCCAATGGCTTCTTCGTCAGGATAACGAAAATAAAATTTAAAAATTGAAGTAAAGATAATCAAAATATTAAAAAGTTATATATGGAAAATGAATAATATAAAGTATCTACTTAACATGAAAATAAATTTAAAAGATAACTATTAGGTCCTTACATATGAAATTGACGTTTAGTATGGGAGGAACATAAAGCCGATTTTTTTTTATTATAATAGTTTTATTTAATCAAAGTATGTACCATTGCTATCTATGCACTTTTGCCATCTCATAGGTAGTTCATCGATCCCTTTACTAAAAAAACCATTCGGACGGGAATCAATAAAATCTTTGAAGGCGGTTTGGACTGCCCCATCGGAGTTGAATTTTTTCCTTTGCAAGAAGTTATCCAAATTTCGAAAAAAATTGTAATCTGTTGGGGCAAGGTCCGGAGAGTACGGTGGATGTCTTAGACATTCCAATTGAAGCTCCTCTAATTTGGTAGCCGTCTGTTGTGCAGTGTGTGGTCTAGCGTTATCATGAAGCAGCAGTGGCCTAGAGCGATTAACCAGCCTCGGTTGTTTAGCAGCTTTCTTTTCCATCATGGTTTTGCAGTTGCTGACAATAGACATATGCCGTAATCGTCTGGCTTGATTTAAGATTTAAAATCCCTTCATTATTGTGCCGGTTGAGTAATGCAACGCAGCAGTCAACGCGAGTTTGTTGATTTGCTTCACTCAATTCGTGAGGTACCCACCTTTCAAGCTTTTTCACCTTACCAATTTGCTTCAAGTGGATTAAAACAGTTTTATCACTAACACCGCAGCCTGCAGCTAACTCGGATGTGGTTTGCGATGGATCCGCTTCCACAATAGCCTTCAATTCTTCATTATCAACTTTGGTCTCCGGCCGTCCACGGGGCTTGCTCTGCAGGTCGAAATTTCCAGAACGAAAACGTTGGAACCAAAAACGCACCGTGTTTTCTTTTGCGGCAACGTCGCCATACACATCATTAATCCTTCGAGCCGTTTCTGCAGCACTGGTGCCACGGTGGAACTCGTACTCGTAAATAACGCGATATTTCAAGTTTTTCATTTTGTAAACTGAGTGACGCAAAGAAAAAAACAATTGAGGAAAAAATAAATGAATTATAATTTTCAAAACACAAATACATGAGTAAATAGTTGTATAAATTTGGATTTGGAATTCCTAACCAAAGAGAAGATATTTGAGATCAAATTTGCCAGTACGGCAAAACACCAATTTCATATGTAAGGACCTAATATTTGTTATCTTTTAAATTTATTTTCACCTTAATTAGGTACTTTATATATAAATTGCGTTCAAGATCTATTATTATACGTCAACCACAATCAAAAGACCATTCCCTAGCTTTGTCCGGTAAGAAGAAAGCGGGGGGAAAGTTGCCTGGCAAGCCCGTTTTACAAGCCTCAATATGATATTCCAAATAAACATATATTTTTTTGGTTTAAAAAAGGCTACTTACTAGAAAAACTTCTTTTGTATTAATTTTTTGCATGAAAACAACACACATATTTTTTGCGCACATTCTTTTGAATGCGGTCTAGCTATAGTACAAGTCCCAAGCATATAGTAAAGTTGAAACACATCTTATTTAGGTAAACGTATGTTTTTTCAGTGTTATAAGGAAGATACCTGTTTTATCAGATTCTGTTTATCTATGGTAGAAATAACCATCTTCATCCCCTTGTCCTAGTAGGGTCGTTGGCTTGTAGAATAATACAGACTAAAATTGCAAATTGAAACATTTTCAATAAAGTTAATATTAATTTTATTTTTAATTACAGGTAGTCAGTTATTAAGGAATGATTTAATTGATTTAATCTATACCAATATATAAAGAGGTAGTTTGTAAGTTTGGATGTAGGTGGTAATATCCGAAACTACTCATCCGATTTCAAAAATTCATTCACCAATATTTTGAATGAAATTTCAGGGTGGACATAGGCTATATATTATTCCGTTAAAATAAAAGGGTTTTTCGTAATGATCTATTTTACAACTAAAGTCGACAAAAAAATGATCGAGCGATACGTTTTTTACAAACGCTGCCTTAACGGTAAGAGATATTTAAATACTTTCTATAGAGAAGTTGTAGAACTCAAAAAGTTCTGTTAAGAAATCTGCGACGACATACGTAAAGGTTAATGCACAAATTGATAAAATATTACTTAATATCTACGCGGGCGGAGCCGCGCGGGCACAGCTAGTAAATAGTAATATTATTAATATTTTAAAAAATGACGGTAAACACAACACTGTTTTATTCCACTATTATGGAATAAAACAGTGTTGTGTTTACCTTCATTTTTTAAAATGTTAAAAATGAATTTCCACAATGTTACAAACAAAAAACTTGAACATTTGTAATTTATTGTTAGATTCCACCACAGCCGACAAAAGTGTAGTGTTTTCTGGTGTTTAAGCAATATTATTTTTTAAGGAATAGTTGAAGACTAATTTTGTTAAAGATAAACTTGCTTTAAAAAAAATACTTGAAAGAATATAAAACTCGATATACAAAAACATAAAAAAACTAATTTCTCATGTTTGTTCCAAGGGCTGAAATCTGATCTAAGTAAAAAGTTAAACGTGATAAAATAGTTATAACAGAGAAACAGCTAGCTAGACTTAGAGATTACTATTGTAAAAATTAATGTTTTTATGAAACATATAATTTGTTTAGTATAATTTAATACGAGTATGTTATATGTGTATGGAATATGTGATGTATTTAGTATAACCCAATATAAAAAAGTGTGATATGAGAGCACTCGCATAAACAAATAAAACTGCTATGCAGTTTAGTGATTCATTTGTTAATATTTTTAATATATTATAAAAAATAAACTAATTAATAAAAAAAACATTGGCAAACGACCAACGCAATGATATAAGGGATTATAAAATGCTATAGTGGAATTGTAACCGTCTTTACAAACCTGCAGCAATTAACTATCTACAGAAACAAACGTTCAAGAGGGATGGATATACAAGTAGATTGAACCACACCCGCATGTTAACGGATGGATGGCGCTCTGTAGTGACTGGAATCGTGTAAGTCATATCAAGTAGTTAAAAAAGAAGAAAAAGACGTACGATTCGCCAAGTTGAGTAGCCAATTTTGTGGTGATGTTACCCACGAACAAAATATTAAAATGTTGTACCATTTGAATATTTCGGCGCATAATTTCACGAAACAATAATTTTATTGTGCACTTTATTGCATAGTAATAAAATCATTCATGCTTATTTCATACATAACATAAATTATATTTATGATTTGGTTTTAAAATTTTCAGTCCCATGAGTTATTCGAGTAATCATTGGCTTGCAACTGCTTTTTCTCTCTTACTCTGCTGAAAATCACTTTGTTATTGTGAATTATTCATTTTTATGGAGAAATTTATTTTCTAATATTATATTTATTTAAAGCTTGAATAATTATTGAAATAAGTGGATGAAAGTGTTTTTTTGAGAAGTATGTTCGATAGAAGTGGAAAGGCTAAAAAGATATCGAAGTATACAGGAAATATAGTGGTAACCACAGTGGTAATAGTGGATGTATAGAAGTGAATCCTGAAGCTGGCTGAAGAGGAACGAAAGTCAATTGAATGCAGTAGAAATGAGATCCCTTAGTCATATGTGTGATTAGTACAGTATGAACAAATCAGAATAAAAGTTGATCTTAGCATGGTTTCATTTAAATAAGGTCGCCAAGGTTATGTTGGGCTAATGAATAGGGAGAGAATGATACGAAAGACATGTGATGCAAGTAATGATGGCACAATTCATAAAGGACCTGGCATGACCAAGAACCAGATACTGGAAGATGATCATTAAATTGATTGATAAATATTAACGATGTTACCTTGTTTGAGTATAATAATAATTTCATAATTTAACAGAATCTCTCATCAGAAACTGGAAGATGATGCCATTAGGAGAATCAATGATTGTGAAAACATGTGAATGAGGATAAGGCGAGAATTGTATCACGACAAAAAAATAAATAAATAACATATAAGTAAACTCAAGTAGAGTAAACATAGTTTTATGAACATCCATTTTAATGATAATCATGAATAATCTCTACAAAGTTATCGCCGATTCCATAAAAAATATCATTACCTAGTTAGTTGAGCAACCTTCCTAGGATTAGCTATAGGCTATTAATTTTTGAAAATATGCATGTATATGTACCTACATTTATTATTATTAAATATATATATCCTTGTCACAAGACCAGGGACTGACACCTGTCAACACGGATCACAGATCTACTAAAAGAAGAAGAAAAATAAGAAGAATTTTACTTCATAGCCCATCCACACTGGGAATTCAAATTTAGAAATTCCAGTTAATGCTGATCGTTGAATTCAATCTAACACTTGTCTCGTTTCTTTGGCAAAAAGCATAACGCAAATATTTTTGTTTTTTAATTATTGTCAGAATTTACCATTTTTCAACGACCGCTTGAAATGAATATAATAAAATATTAAAAAAAAAACGCTGGAAACTAAATTGGTTCTGCAGTCTTTTGGCAGTGTTTCACCAAAGTTTAAAAAATTCGTGACTCTTTCTTTATACGAAGTTCGTGTTTTGTGCTGATAATGTACTAAAATTCCGCTTTGTTCCAGGCCTTGCCAGGAGAACACTTCACCGTTTGCTACTCCTTAGCACTAAAGGCTGATGCAAGTTTCGCCGCAGATAAAGTTCTTTCTCATACAACTTGTGTTGTCGAGAGGTGTACGAGAATTTATTGTTCACGATTTAAGGTTTGTTATAATTTGTTGTGTTAGTATGTTGTTACACGCAAAGTAGCGGTCGTTATGAAAACGGTTTAACCAACACGTGAGCTTTTAAGATGAAGAAAGTTTATCAACCATGCACTTTCAAACTCGGCACATTAAAAAATAACTCTTTTCTTCATCAGCCTGTGTTTATTATCATTAGCCTGCTATTATTATATAATATAAAGGCTTCTTTTGCGGCCCCTGTCCACATATGAGATTTTTGCGAGATTTTCGACTCGAGACAGTCTCTGAGAGTGGAATTATGCTTCTTTGCTTGTTATATGTCAAATTTCAGTCCATTGACCATCGATATTCCGGCCTTCTTTTGGGTGAATTTGAGACTCCCCAAATGCAGCTAAGACGAAATGAAAATTTCTAATTTAATGCTATTATCTATCTTTTCAAAATAAATAATTATTAAAACCAAATTAATTTATCAATTAGAAAGACATATAGAAAAATCAAATCCACGAAAAAATATTTGGCTGCTACCGGGATTCGAACTACGGATCTACTCTTTTCCGGGGCACGCGCGTTATCCAATTACGCTATAGCGGCCTTGTACATTTCCGTGAATATAGCGACCTTATCTGTAAGTCTCATTTTCTTCCTGAAAGAAGGAGAACCGTGGTTTGGATCCCGGTAGCAACCAAATATTTTTTCGTGGATTTGATTTTTCTGTGTCTTTCTAATTGATTAATTAATTTGGTTTTAATTTTCACAGAACTTTGTTCTGAAAAAAATTATAACTTTACAATAAGAATGTGTTCTTGAATATAAATAATTATTTTTCATTTTACTCTTATTTTACGCTCCAACCGGCCAAGAGGCTCAATTACAGAAGCGAAATACATCACAAAACATCCAGGCTCGAGTAAACCACATAGATTAATTGTGATCTTACCAGGAATCGAACCCGGAACCCTCGGTGTGAGAAGCCAGTGTCATGCCCACCGGGCTAACGACGGCCGCCATATTATAGATATCTGTGGTTCTAGATAATGTTTGTGCGTTTAATCAAACTGATTATATTTGCAGTTGAAGTGCTCAATCCATTGCCTTTTCATTTTCTATTCACACATATAAATAAATAAATAAACACCATAATATAAATAAAATATTTAGTGAGAGTAGGTAAGAGGTATATGAGTTATTATTTACATAACTAGCTGATACCCGTAAAAAATGACGGTACTTTTACATGCCGGTTCCTGAAGAATAAGTATTTATTTATTTATAGCCGACATCCAGCAAATAGTAATGACGACTTTTATCAAAATATTTGAACATTTTTTTTATATTTCCCCTGCCCGCAGTTAATGGTACAAATGGTTCCCGTCTTTGCTAAGTCCTATATGTAAGTATTGTATTTTTGACAAGTCACGCACATGCGGTGGGGTTTGCTGGCCCGGGGTTCAAGCCCCCATCTCCGGCCGTTTAATTTGTTTTTTTTAGTCGTGAATTCGAACGAAATTACGGACGGTACATGAAGTTACGGACCAGACAGCCAGACAGATGGACGGACAGACAACGAAATTATTATGTTTGGTCATATTTGTTAAGAAGTATGCAAATGCTTTTCATTTAGTGTGATGTCGATTATTGATGTTAAATATTAAGACATTTTTTGAAATGGTTATTTTACAATTACGTGTATAGTATTTTACTTTTTTCAAGAAAGTAAAAAATGTAAATTGGACCACTTTTGTAGATTTTACGCTGATATAAGAAAATCATATATGTAGCGATCCTAATCGATCCACAATAAAAATAATAATACAATGCAATCAAAATAATAATCGAATTGGTTTAGCCATTTGTTTCTCACTCCTGCATAATTAAGAGGCATTTCAGGCATCTCAATTTGGAATGCCAACAATATTTGGTGCAGTACTCCAAATACATAATACACCCCAAAACAACCCTCGCATGCGGCTCTAGCCAGCTAATCTATGGTGCAGGATGTGGGGTAGTCATGGTGTTACCAGCCTGTAATCAGTCAAGAATTGAAGGGTGACTTTTCGGGTAAGTACTGAAGTCAAAAAAGCTCACATTTTAATATAATGATGCGCATGTTTTCTGGATTTCAATTTCCACATTCCACAAATTTGCTAGGAAAAACAGGGCTTTAATATTATATGTGATCTCAAATGAACGACAAAGAATTTTTTTGTTTTTTTTATTAAGTGATAAATTAAATTTTTTCCTTCGGTGTATTTTTTATCCTGTAGTGTGTTGATTTTTGAGACAATACCTAATTAGATCGCTTTTAAATGAAATATAACTGATAAATAAGAGATAAAAAATAGTAAATTATGCCAATTATAAACTTTCTACTTAAAATTAATTATTAAATATATTAGCAAAGTGTGACATTATGACAATTTATGGTTTCATTATATATTGATAAGGGGGGAAGGGCGGAGTGGGATGTAGTATTAGGATAAAGGAAAGAAGTATGGGAGTATATGGGAATATGAATTAAGTCAACTAGTTAGGGGGCGGTTGTGAAGTTAATTTTCGTTTAATGTCCCGGATAGTCGAGTTAAAAATGTCTATGTGGTTGTAATTTACGTTAAATGAATTTGTGGATCTATAGATGACGAGTTTTGTTTAGAGTTGGTCTTTATATATTTATAATTGAAGACCCCACGGCAAGAAGTTATTAACTAACATTCAAGTCATTTTGAGATAATAAGACATTTGCATTTCGCCTTTGAAAAATATGTTTTATTGCTAATTCAAGATTAATTTTTATCGATTTGTGTCACTAAAACATCAAAAAAGTGTTTACAAAGTAAAAAATACGCATTTATGCACAAATAAATAAAAATATAGTAATTTTCCCTAAAAAAACTTAGTTAACTACCATTTTTTCGCCTCTAGAACTCACCTTTAATAGAGTAACACCTTTTTAAAATTGGTAAAACACGAACATCAAACAACCCTTCAAATGCTATACGTTTTTACCATCCATTATTCAAAATTACAAAATACCTGGCATGTTAATAAATAATACAAAACGTGGTATGTACCATGTAAAATTATTGAAAAATAATATATAAGTACATATTATGTATGAAATGTATGACAGTACTTCCAGAGTAAAATTTATATTAACCATAAATATTCCAATCAAATTAAAAGGCGTGTTAATTTCAGAATGATGGCATGAACATGTTATTTAATGAAGATAACATGTTCTTCCCATTAATAACTGTTTTGATTTTTATGAAAAAGTGTAGTTAACATGTCCATCCCTATGATTTGAACATGTTCTAATTATTTTTAACTTCTGAACTTATTTCCAATGGAAAGAGCGTACATTATTTATTTTAGAGGGCTTATTAACTCATTTTTGACAAAAATGTTAGTTAACAACTTTTTTCCATGGGGTCTTCATTTTTATATATTACCATTTAGAATTCAGAGATAAAAGCGTAATTTTCAGTGCAAAACAACACTTTTAAGGCGTACCTTAACCTTTAAATTGTCTAAGGCCCGGTTGTTTCAAGTTCGATCAAAGTAAGCGGTCGATAAAAGCATAGATTTTTACCAAAACGGATCGTCTGATTGGTGGAGAACTTAAAAATCTATGCTTTAAAAGAACGCTTACTTTAATCCAACTTGAAACAACCGGCCCTAAGTATTTGACTATGAATTCAGGCCGTAATTGCAAACACCGCGCTTGCCTCTGGCGTTAGCTTTGTACAGTTGGTTTCTGCGCTCACGTTAGGCTAACCGGCTACCTACATTAAAAGTTCCCATCAAGTTTAATTGTTGTTGCCGCTGTGGCTGTTGTGAGTCCAGAGTTTTGATTGGAGGGACCTGCAGAGGAGTATGGATTGAAACAAGTTAAATCAAGTTGTCCTTTGATCCATTCCTCTTCCCATTTAAAAGATTTTCTATTTTTTTTAACTCAATCAACACATCGCACATCACAAGGTAAATAAATTGATTATGTCACGGGATCACAAATGAAACGCGTAAAATTAAATAAAGTTTTTATTCATCACCAAAGTCACCGAACACGAATTTAATCGGAACACAGTTCTTCAATTCGCATAATTTTACACCAATCACTCGTCTGTGCTCACTTAATCACGTAATCACTTTATATTCGTTTTTTCAGAATATTCGCACGTCCGTGATTGCACTTATTCACTAAACGCCCGGTAGGTACTCTCGTAAACTATTTCGCTGGACACACTAAATCTGTGTGTCCAGCCGAATTGTCTCAAAAAACTATTGCGTGTAATGGTTACGTCGCCCTTTAAATAGGGAATGTTATATCGCGAACTTTAGGGCATGATCGACTGACTTCTAAACCTTTCCAGTAATTTCTAATTTATTGTTAAACGTTTAGAGTACTGTAAAATCTTCGATAACGTTTAATTCTTTACGTTGTATAATCCCGTGATAATAATATTTGTTAACATAGATTTTCATCCGTATTCTGAATTAAGCAATATTGCTATTTCTGTATCTTGACAGTTATTGTATATCATTGTGATGACGTTTTTTAGACGTTTTATGTTTGACAGGTTGGAAATTAATGAATTCAATCAATTAGAAAGCTCATTATTCGTAATTATGAATAACTTAACACTTGTTTATGTTTTAGAGCTCTCTGATTGATTGAATCCATTAATTTCAAACCTGTCAAACTTAAAACATCGAAATTGGCGGCTATACAATGTTATACATACCTGTCAAGATTGGAATAAAAATCTGACTTCCAAGTATTGCTATTTTCAGAATAGTACAGATTATAACTTGTTTGCTGTAGTGTGATCCAAATTAAATATTAGTTAACAATTTAAACCCTTATTAGCAACAAAGTCAGTGGACAAAGATCATATGATTATGGGCCGTAGCTAGGTGGCACGGTTTTGTGCCGCTCGGTCCATCTTTTCACCATCATTGGCCTTTCGATCGACTAGAAGCATTTAATTTTGTAATTTCACTTATAGCTTCAATTGATCAGCAATAAATTCAGTGTTAATGGACTGTTAGTACATATCCTATTTCCTTGTACCTTGTGCCTCTCTTACACGCTTTGCCATACATCACACGACACTGGCATACATAACTCGACATATTCAGTGAACATGGAAAAATTTCATAGTTATCAAAGGAATTCTTCCTTACAGCAAGCATATCACCATAAACAGATTGGTCCTTTTTACCACAAAATTAATTCCAATCTCTTTCCAATTCACTTCCCATCCATCAAATCTTATACCCCCTATATCACTGATGGCAACTCTATGAATTATGTATCAAAGATCGCATTCGTGGTGATACACCACCGTTCACTAAGTATAAAATAATTATTCACAGAACTTTGTTCTGAAATTACAACTTCACAATAAGAATGTGTTTCCTTTAATATAAAAGAATCGTCTCGAATACACATGCACTTTGCATTATGTATATAATATAAACTAGACTGATCTCGTAGCCCAGTATGCAAGACACTGGTTTCGCAGTTTCGGGGGTTCCGGGTTCGATTCCTGGTGAGGTCACAAAAAAAAAAGTGATTTACTCAAGCGTTGGTGTGTTTCGTTCATGCTTCTGTAATTGGACCTCGTAGCCTGTTTAAGCATTAAAAAATAAACACGTATTCTATCGTACCGGTTAACTGGTTTATCGTTGACTACTCTTGCTGCTATACGACAGAGTTAAATTAGATGTTTTTCAACACGACAATATTCGTTATTCCATGTTATACATCTAATATGATGAAAGCAAAAAAATTGACAATAGTAAATAAAAAGGTACCTAAAGGATTTAAAACAAGAAAAAAAATATAACGCGGGCAATCGGGTATTTCCCTAGACAAATGAAGGTCTTCGCATTTTTAGTCCTGTGATTTGAAAATCATACCTCCCAGAGAGGAGAGAGGGCAACCCAAAGGGGACCTTAGCGCCCTCCAGCATCCGACCTCGCTTTTTTAATGCTTCTACTTTTTATATAAAAATTTAATATTTAACAAAATATTGATACCCAGCTGAATAAAGAATCAAGGTTCCGAAGAATTCATGTCCCTGGGTACGGAATATATACATATAGTTGAAAGGAAAATATGTACAAGGTTAACCGTTAACATAAATAATGTAGGTGGTATTACTTTTGCGAAAAGGATGAACAATTCCCATTGTTTTTAGATTTTAGTCTATGGTCGCACTTCTTTACTATCCGTT
Source organism: Agrypnia vestita (assembly GCA_016648135.1). Classification (NCBI taxonomy): domain Eukaryota; kingdom Metazoa; phylum Arthropoda; class Insecta; order Trichoptera; family Phryganeidae; genus Agrypnia; species Agrypnia vestita. The sequence goes on from JADDOH010017473.1 coordinate 16,807, forward strand.
CGGTAGGTACTCTCGCATTGTATTTCGCTGGCCGTTTATATAAGTCGCACTATCCGCAGAATCCGTTTTTCGGATCGTCGAATGTCACAGTACAACTGTTTATTTTAACGGCGTCTCACGGTTTCGGGTTTTCAGACGTTTCGCGAAGCTAGTCGGCATTTCCACTGTTTGTTCTAGATCCTATTAGTGATATCCAAATTATTGTAAAACGTCCAGAGTGATGGAAAATCCTCGATTATGTGTAATTCATTCTATTTTTATTGTATCGTGACATTATTTGAATATAATACTGCTATGATGGTTAATGTCTCATGTTAATTTATGAATTCCCCATAAATAAAAATAAATGTTATATTGTTGCTACAGAAGTGAATTCTAAATATAGCAAATGTTGTATGATCCACTGATAAACTCAGTGCAAAGCATGTACAAATGAATAGGCGCGTACGTAAATAAAATCGTCATCGATACTATTAAAGTAGGTAGGTACTCATCGATATATAATTAAAAGATAACGGGTAACGAACGTTGCCGCTAGGGTGTTCGAAAACAACTGATATTTTAGTGTCAACGATTTGTTGCTAGTAAATTATATAAGCACTAAAAGGCTTAATCAAATGTACACATCAGAAAAAAAGTAAGCTTTGCACACAATTGCATCATAAATGAAACATTGGCGTGAGTGTACTGAGACTTTAAAATTCGATGTAGTGAGACTTTGCTTTGTAAGATGTGATTTAATTTTTCATACACAGGGGAGAATGATGGAACGCTGAGATGATGGAGTGACCAAATATTAGTGAAGCGTTGTGGTGCTTCAATCTCCTTTAGAACAAGATGCCCAGAATCGGCTGGTGAAATGGCACAGAGGAAGACGATTTTTTTTTAACTGGTAACTTATTGGCAAGTATTCGCGGTGGCGGAGTTTGAATGAAACCTCTCGAAAAATAATAATTATAAAAGTTAATAATTAATAAAAGTTAATTATTAACTTGTTCAGTTCAGTTCATTTCAAAAGCGAGAGAACAGATTGTATATTATATTGTAAAGAACATTTATAGAGAATTAATATGTAAATATGTTCAGAAGGCGAGTACTAAAGTTTTTTTTCTAAATACAGTATGACAAGGAGAAGACATTTCAGTTATATTCAATTCATTTCAGTTCAATTCAGTTCCATTCCGTTCCGTTTAGTTCAGTTCAGTTAAGTACAGATCAGTTTCGTTCAAATCAGTTCGGTTCAGTTTAATTCAGTTCAGTTCCTTTCAGTTCAGTTCTCTTCTCGTTTGTTCATTCTTTACTATCATAAATATATTTGTCACATTTTCAATCTACGTTCGTTCATCTTCACTCAGCTACAGGATTCACTTCCATGTAACATTATTGGTATTAGTACTAATGAATATCGTTTATTGTTAGTCTCGTCTCAGTTGTTCCTTCTTTATATATTTTTTTTCAGTTCTTCGCTCTCTCTTGTCACGCTTACTTCACAAATACCCAAACTCATTTCATTAATATTAATTTTAATTTTTGTATTTCCATGCAACTTATTTTATAATTTTGAACCTGCTGGGTATACAAAGCTTCGCTATATTTAAGATAGATGGAACATTATATTTATAATCTTTGTGATTCAAAAACATTATTGCCTTATTTCTAAACACAACATTTACGCCTCCGAAGGCGATTTTTTAAATGTTGAATAATAAATAAGGCATATTAATAGCACCGAAATACAGTGTTGCGGTGTGTTTGCGGCTATCACACGATATATAAGAAAGGTATATTAGCTATTAATATTAATGTTAATTGGAAACACTGACCACAATTCAAGTGATGTTGGGTCTACTGTTAAAACGCCGTCACCCCTTTGTACGAACTTAATAGATGTCCTGTATGTATGAATATGTAACCGGGTTACATAAAATGCGAAGAGAGTCGGACGAACCCCCTGGGTATTATGTATTCAGTGTGCCCGGTGCCCACAGACCGAACTAACATCCCATAGCAATTAATTTTAAAGCCTTCTCCGTATGGCACCTGGAAGCCTTCAATTTATTAGCGAGTGCGGGAAATATGACGATTCGGGTACCAGGATAACATAAATGTCTGTCGGTTAGTAACTGCACACGTAATAGAACCACGTTAAGTATTAAGGCAACCTGATCATGTGCTGGGTGGCAAAATAGTGGCAACTTGAACCCGCACGGAAAATATGTATTAAATTTTGTTAAGTAATTGGTGTTTTAGAAATTTATATTTTGGTCATGGAATGTATACAAGTCAATTCAGGTCACATCGAAATAACTATTATATGATACAAGCTGATACTTATTTCATATCATAGTTTTCTTATAATCGAAAAAGTTGAGGATTTAATGGAATTTGCTGGCTCTGGAGTACTAAAGTATTTCAAAATTTAGAAAATCCAATGAAATATTGTGTACACGAGGTATATTTTTGAGGAATAAATGTATTCAAGGAATAATTTTGATGAAGTATATAAATATGTATACCAAAAAGTTATTGGAGATCAAAATGCATAATTCTCTATGTAACAAAGTTCCGTCACTAACGCTTCAAGATGGCGCAAATAATGATGACGTATAAAATAATGAGGTGTAAAAAACAAAAAAAAAACATTATTCTCTGGGTAACAATATCCGTCACTAAAGCTACCAAGACGCTAGATGGTACTGTTCCCATAACCTTAACTCGCGACCGAAATATACAGAAAAATGCATCATTGTTGACGGATTATAGCTAATAAACTTGTTTCATATTCAATTACAAAATTTTGTAACACTCTATGACATTATTTAGGTTCATTAGTACCTGCTTCTGCTCACTGTATTCAGTTGTCGTCAATAATTTGCATTTACCTCACTGTACAAAAAGTAAATTTGACGTAGATATAGGTTAATAAATGTCCATATCTTCATTAATTTAATATTTAAGTGCGAGAAAGAATAAATACAATTGATGTAATATAAGATATTTATATTTAAGTAAGGAATTTTTGAATACCGAATAACGTAAATCCTATAACAAAATTAACAAATGACAATTTCAATGTGCGACAGTTCTAATATTTTGACAGTTCTAGTTTGCCCGAAGCTATAGCAACACCAACTCATTATTTAGCCGGGATCTAATAAATTAATAAAAAATATTATTCCAGAGTTTGGAGGTAATCCTTAAAATCCCGTGATTTACAAATGCCGAAATTCGCTAGTAAGGGGGAAATGTGAAAAAACCGCTTACCTCCATTCTTATATAATATAAAATATGAAAAAGCATATTTTATGAAAAGAGAAACCTTTCCGAAATGTGAGATTTTCGTTCGATTGAATACTGCGTACCGCCTTTGGAAATTTTGCTCGATCGGAGTTGGGTAGCGAGTAATACGATCGACAAGCTCCTCTCGAGAGTCCTCGATATCGAAAATTTGTAATGCAGAATCTAAATTCAAAAGTAAATAACGTGAAATATTTACATTAATCCTTCACGTAATGTTGCCTTAACAACCCACTCAGGCAAAGTGCTCGCTGAAAGGAAATATTTTAACAAGGGGTAGGAGAATCAACAAGAGTGAACGAAAAGGGCTGGGAAGGTACCAGGGCGGCATAAAGGTTCTGTAGGTAAAGGGAGGACACGTTGGATAGGTCAAGTTTCGCTGGGGTGAATACACGGCTGAACTTGGCGTTGTATTTAACGAAGGTACTTGCTTGACACGAAGGAGTTTCATTTCGTGTTCCTGGTTGCAAAAATTTGCGTTTCAAATATATGTTGTTGTGTATTTTACATAAGAGTTGTCTGATTTTCACAATGAATATACTTGAATATGCTCACATGAAGGTTAAGTTTTTGTAAAAATATATTACATGTCTCAGTTACGTGTATCGTACCTACTACCCTTGCAAAGAATTAGGTTTTTCACATATTTATATTTCTTCAAACGTTCTGAATTTATGAAGAATAAAAATCTTCAATACATTCAAATTTAAAATTTTTCAAACGTAACAATTGCATATACAATTTTTGTTTTATTATTATTATTTTCGGCATAAATCCATTAACAAATTATTGTGAAAATTTTAAAATGGCGGAGTTATATGCTGTTCCGCAAATGTCTTTTTTCGCGAGGTAATCATATCATAGGGTTTTAGTAAAATGAATAAGTTAATTATTTTCTTATTAAATGATGTATATATTAAATAATGCATAAAGTAGCGTATCGAAAAAAGAAATTGTTTTGTGCAAATGAGATAACTTTGATTATATTTTTAATTTTTTACCAAATACACCAAAAAATCATATGCTGCATCGTAGATAATGTTATTATTAGTAAGATGTGTGCATAATTTGAAAAAAATTGTCTTAATCGCTTTTGAGATATCGCCTCCAAAATATGATGAAGGAAGTTTCGAGAAAAACGCGAAAGAATAATGAAATTTGTTTAAATATTCACCAACCACACAAGGTTCAAGTAGCTATAATTCAGGCAATACTGAAATTATTTAAATTTTTGAACAATATTTGGAATTTTTGAATGAGTGATGACTAAAATTATTTTTAGAATTTAAAATTAGTTATAGAAAAGCGTTTAAAGTTATAAGAAAATCATTTCATGTTATAAGAAAAAGATTTCAAGTTATTAAAAAAAAAGATTTTTGAGAATGTCAAGGTGGTGTAATCCCCTTAAGTAGATAAGATGTAAATATGGATTTTTCGAAATAACTAACACATAAAAACCAAGTTTTTATTATACTCCCTTTCTCAGTTGTATTGTTTCCAATTTGATATTCTATCAACATATTCCTCATGCTTTAACTTCATGTGGAAAATCTATTCCATGTATATTATTATCCTTAAAACTTATAGAATATTGAAAACGTAATAATTGGTATAGGGGGGCACGGCGACGGCGAAACCGTCTGATCGGACCCATGGCTCGAGTCAGACTAGTTGAAAAAGGTTTCACGCCTTGTCCACGCTTCGGGTTCCTTTCTCATTTGTATGGTTTCAAATTTGAAAAAAAACATTAAAATTTCGAAAAATCCAAAATTATAGTATAATTAATTTTTTTTAACGAAAATTTGTTAGATTATTTTAGTCGTCGCCACGAATCTACCTGCAAAGTTTCAGCTCGATTGGATCACGAAAAAAGGGCTAAATTCGATCCATAGTTTTTTCGCAGACAAGCAGATGCTACGAGTTAAAAGAAAGGGAGTGATAAAGTAATTTTTTTGAATAAGCAGTGGTTTTATAAAATTTAAATGTAAAATTAATAATTTTTCTTATATTTAATATTTTCTGTCCAGCCCTGCTTTAGAGGATTGTATAATACGTGAGGCTTTATGTAACATTCGACATTGTAATATCGAGCTGACCGACGCAATGTTTGTTCAAATATGCTTATTATATGTGAGATATAAAAGCAAAGTACATACATACACATAAAAAATATTCTTTAGTACATAAATGATGGCAAAACTATAATTTTACCACCAATATAAATAGGTAGGTACTCATATTATTAAATTAATTCTCTGTCAGAAACTGTCCTCTCGATCTAATGATACATTGCTTATTAAAAATACACGATTTCTATCATTTTAAACTCGTTCTTAAACCCATTTGTAAACTCGATCGTATTCTATATTAAGATATATTATAGATTTCTGATAGAGATGAAGCAATTTTTTTTTATATATTATGGGAAAGTAGGTATGGAAGTCGTTTTGGGCGTCCATAGGGGCTTGCGACATATGGTTTGACTGGTTTAAGTGATCACTTTACACAACGTAATATTCACCTATTCCACTTACAGAGATCTCAATTAGCATAAAGAGAAAAGTGTTTGAATCGTGCATACTGCCAGTGATGCCATATGGAGTGGAGACGGTGTCTTTTACAAAAAAAGTGTAGAAAAGCTCAAATGAACTCAACGACTTATGGAGAGAGCCATGTTTGGTGTATGTTTGATGTAAGCCTAAGAGATTAGGCTTACACCAAACATATAGATTAGAATTAGGCGCAGAAGTATAATAGCAAATATTATGCATCGTGTAGGGAAGCTAAAATGGCAGTGCGATGAACTCCCAGAATCCTGAGACTTTGGGAAAATAAAAGAGACGTTGGAAGATCTCAGAAGAGATGGGCCGATGATAAAGCCGCTTTGCGGGGGAAGAAATGGCTACAACTAGCAAACAGCAAGGAAAAATAGAAGGGAATGTAAGAGGCCTATATCCAGCAGTGGAGAGATGAAGGCTGAAGAAGAAGAAAATTGTGTTCATGCAAAATTTGAACATACGTATTCAAAATATTCTGAATATTCCATATTAACTAAACGTAATTACTTACACATATGATATTCGAATCATAAGTCAGTTTAAATAATTACCTACCTAAACAGTAGAAGCATTACAATTCCATTTCCGAATTTCTTACAATAGACATATGTATTTGTTTATTATTTTTAACTGTGTAGGTACCTTCAGAACAAAGTTACACAATTCCAATGAAATGTATGATTTGACATGTGACGCGCAGACAGGTAGAGAAAATGATTCATATTATACAGCAGGATTTTATATAAATATGAATATTTATATTTTATAAACGAGGTAATAATAAAAAAAGGTTTTATAGTCTTAAAGTGTTACAAATGATGTATTTTAGGAAATAAACTTATAAAACAGGTACCTACCTATTGTAAAAAGCAAACGGGACCGTCATTTCATGTTATCTCATCTGTGAATGACAAATGATTTCAAACAGCTGACATTTCTCTCACGGTTGAGTTAGTTGAATAGTACCTACTTTCAAATATACATTTTACACCTCTGTACATTAGACAATTCTGTATACACACCTTTTTCTTATATTATTAGGTAATCTTATTCTATTCCTATATCTAGTATTACATTTATTATTTACAATAATTTTGTTCGAAAAATATTTTGTTACCGAGAATTTTATGTACCAAAATAAGAACGTTATAAAAAAGTAATTTTTTATTTTCATCCAATTGAGTGCCCTTTTCATTTCTTAAATTTTGGTGTATTTACTTTTTTTTTAAAAATGATTTTCATTGCCCTGTTTCGCATCACTTGTAGTTTCCTGATGTTTCTTTCATTGACTAAATACAAGACTATAGTACAGTTTATGTGAGGAGTAATTATAGTTTTGTATTTTTACTAAATTTTTTCTAAATCTTTCAAGACTTTTGTTTTTATATTGATTGTATTATATTGTAGGATATGTAAATATAAATATGTAAGCTGTTATGAATAGTAAATTAATAATTGATTGTAGAATATAAAATGAATAAACGGGGACGTCATATTAACTAATTTGAGAAATAAATAAAATAAATATCTTTGACGTCATATATCCCCTTAACTATTGATCATCAATGGTCATCGTTGTTTCAACATTTTCGACTCATAAGCAAGGTAGGAATCCACTTATAAAGTATTGTGGACTAGCTCTATTACACCCTGTATATACACGTATGCTGAAACTTTCATAATATTTCATGTAACTATTACAAATTGTAGCGATCGTTTAGCGGCGTTTCACGATCGAATAAATGGTTCCACACGGCGTTAACCGTAAAGGAATGCGACGAGTTCAAATCCGGTAACTACAGTTAAAGTTAAGAATAGCTAACGCCAATGAAATCCGGGGTTTCCAGGCTTTCAATGTTTGCCAATTATTCACAGATTCTTCTTCCTTATAGGTTCCTCATGGGGATCGAGATGTTCACGAGAAATTTGAAATTGACGTTTAGTATGGGAGGAACATAAAGCCGATTTTTTTTATTATAATATATTTATTTAATCAAAGTATGTACCATTGCTATCTATGCACTTTTGCCATCTCATAGGCAGTTCATCGATCCCTTTACTAAAAAAACCATTCGGACGGGAATCAATAAAATCTTTGAAGGCGGTTTGGACTGCCCCATCGGAGTTGAATTTTTTCCTTTGCAAGAAGTTATCCAAATTTCGAAAAAAAATGGTAATCTGTTGGGGCAAGGTCCGGAGAGTACGGTGGATGTCTTAGACATTCCAATTGAAGCTCCTCTAATTTGGTAGCCGTCTGTTGTGCAGTGTGTGGTCTAGCGTTATCATGAAGCAGCAGTGGCCTAGAGCGATTAACCAGCCTCGGTTGTTTAGCAGCTAGCTTTTCCATTATGGTTTGCAGTTTGCTGACAATAGACATCTGCCGTAATCCTCTGGCCAGATTTAAGAAAGCTGTAGTGAACGACACCAGCACTAGTCCACCAAACGCTCACAAGTAACTTTTTTGGAGTCAATTTTCGCTTGGGCATGGTTTGGCTGGTTCGGCAGGGTTCAGCCATTGCGATGAGCACTTCCGATTATCGTACAGGATCCACTTTTCATCACAGGTAATGATTCGATTTAAAATCCCTTCATTATTGTGCCGGTTGAGTAATGCAACGCAGCAGTCAACGCGCGTTTGTTGATTTGCTTCACTCAATTCGTGAGGTACCCACCTTTCAAGCTTTTTCACCTTACCAATTGCTTCAAGTGGATTAAAACAGTTTTATCACTAACACCGCAGCCTGCAGCTAACTCGGATGTGGTTTGCGATGGATCCGCTTCCACAATAGCCTTCAATTCTTCATTATCAACTTTGGTCCCCGGCCGTCCACGGGGCTTGTTCTGCAGGTAGAAATTTCCAGAACGAAAACGTTGGAACCAAAAACGCACTGTGTTTTCTTTTGCGGCACCGTCGCCATACACATCATTAATCCTTCGAGCCGTTTCTGCAGCACTGGTGCCACGGTGGAACTCGTACTCGTAAATAACGCGATATTTCAAGTTTTTCATTTTGTAAACTGAGTGACGCACAGAAAAAAACAATTGAGGAAAAAACAAATGAATTATAATTTTCAAAACACAAATACATGAGTAAATAGCTGCATAAATTTGGATTTGGAATTCCTAACCAAAGAGAAGATATTTGAGATCAAATTTGCCAGTACGGCAAAACGCCAATTTCATATGTAAGGACCGAATATTTTAAAATTATGCATTGTCGAGTTCTTACTCGCACAAAATAATAAATAACACACATATTTTTTTTTATTAATTCATAAACAAATATGAAACCATTATAATTTTCAAGACATTTTAAATATATACTATATTGCCAAATCATTCGATAGATATTTTGGAGGAAGCACTGCATCCCATAGAGCTGAAAGCTATCACCAGATGTGCAACGATTTGGGTTCTTTCGCTTCCTTTCAGTATTTTGAGATGTACAAACGCTACGAGCTTCTCAAAGCTGTCTTATTTTCTCGCGAGATGTCCAAAACTTTAGAGAACTTATCTGATATGATTGAGGGTCTATCGTCTACTGAATGGAATTCTTGCTGTCTACGGTTGTGCAGCATTACCTTCCGTTACCACATGTAAATGTATAAAATATATAAATTATTTCGTATTTAAAAAGTCAATATCCCAAATTTAGACTGACTATACAAATATATCTCATTCTTACAAATATGAAAAGCACAAATAAAAGTATGTATAAATCTACATAAATTCAATAAAACAGTCATGCATGACAACTAAATATACTTAGAAATTAAGTACTTAAAGTTCACCGATGAATACAAGAATGGATGCTAACGCCTGGCAACACTAACCGCCAGCACCAGCGTGGAATCAAGACCATAGATAAATCAAGACCATCTACGGAAGAGGCCAACCACGACGCGCCATTCCGTTTACTCGTGTCGATTAGACCGCACGCATTTGTGAGTTTCTATCTTTTCTTAGCTCGCGCGTTGTAATAAATGTATTCGTACAAACAGCGTAAAATGTCATTTACAGAAATTAAATTGTAAAACCTTAAGCCTTGTATAATAAACTAAACTATTATATAAATACGAATGTTCTTACTTATTCCGATTCAACCCCAAACCTTTTCCACGGATCTGCAAGGGGAGTTGGTACCAAAAGGTACCAAATATGTCGCAATTAACCCGCACTCTATCGGTAAAAGAACATTATAACATATCATATTTAAAAAAAAAATACATAAAATCAATGAATAATTATTGTTTGAACACGGATTGTAGAATGGAAAAGTTATTGGGAAATGGATTTGGTATAGGTTTATAGAGAGTTCAATGGGCAATGAAAGAAAGCACCACTCACCTTGTTTTTCTTCAGATCCAGGTAGATGGACTGGTTCTTCCCTTACCAAAAGGGCGCTACGTTTCACTGTGTTCTTCTGGTTTACTTTGTTCTTTATCTGAAGAATTTGTACGGTCACGCAGACACAAAGATCCTCACAGGTCAACACAGTCAAGTTCACACAAAAAAACAAACAAGATAAATTTCAAATTTTCTAAAATCCAGCAATATTGTGTCAAAGTTATAGAAAAAAGATTTTAGTTGAGCGTACACTATGGAAAGGTGTAGGAAAAGGTGAATGTGTGCAATAACATCTTTTCCTGCTCATAATGATCGAAAAATTATATAAAAAAATTGTTTTATATTATCATATTTTATAATGAATATTATTATTATTTTAACTTTATTTCTTACATATTATTAGAAGTAAACTATGCAACACATAAAATCAAATTTATTAATCAATTAGAAAGACAATAGATAAATCAAATCAACGAAAAAATATTTTGCCTGCTTTTCCGGGATCCGAACCCAGATCACCTAGCTTTCCAGGCAGGTATGCTACCAGTTGCAGCCAAAATATTTTTTTGTTGATTTGATTTTTCTGTATGTCTTTCTAATTGATGAATACATTTGGTTTTAAATCACACAGAATTTTGTTCTGAAAAATTTCTTTTCCATTCAACAATAGGAATGTGTTCTTGAATATAATATATTTAACACTTAAGAATGTTCTTAGGTTTTCACGGCCACTCAGAATCAACTGATTTGTGTCTTCTGGAGTATTATGTCGTGTTTTTATAACCTTTTGGATTCCATTGCAGGGTCCATCATCAGATCTGATGTGTTCTCAACACAAACCAGAAGATATGTAACACTTTACTAATAAAATAACAATGTACTTGTGATTGTTCTGCTATTCCCAAATATAAGTTCTAACTCTGATGGGACAGTAACAACAAAAATAATGTATCGTTGTAAAAATGTATAATATAAAAATATGTAAAATATATACATATAAAAAAAAGCTTCACGATTCCAACACACTTAAGAGCAAAGAAAATACTACAGTGAGTATGTCAAGACAGACCAGTAGGAGGTAGACGATTGACCAGGAAACTCGACCACATTGGCCATGTCAAGAAGTGGATGGTGCTACAGTAAGTGACTGCGGCCAAGAATAGTCAAGTCCCATTATGCTGTAAAAGAAGGAAATGTATTCAAGTGTAGCATTACTGAATTAGACGACACATAGAGAAATATTGAATATTTAGCTCGATTCTCATTAAATATACGGTTTTCATCCATCGATACTTGGTAAGCAGATACAAGTGTCGGATTCCATCTTCATATCGTGCCCATGGAACACCAACATCATTTACATTTACATCACTTTGACACGGAGACTTTGAACTCAAAGCTTTGAATATTCATTTTTAGACTTCTTTGACGCAGTTTACTTTATCGCCCGTGAGGTGAAAATCTTACAAAGAAGTTGCTATTTCATTAAAAACAACATTATATACCTTTTCGTGTTACCGGACACGTGATATAATACAATTCATGCAATTAGTATGCATTCTAATAAAAAATTGCTCTTTTAAAGAATATTCATAGTGCTTCTGAAATTTAACTTTGTTTTCGTATATCTTAAAAAAACTGACATTTTAACAGTTTAGTTTTTAAAGAAATTATTTTTTAAGAGAAAATTATTGTTAGTATTTTGAAACTTAAAATACAAACTTTTACCAAAATGTCAGATAATCAAATAAATTATACTATTTTCTGTAAAATTAAATATGATTTCGTTTAAATTAATATAAATAGTTAAGTAATAAAATAGACCGATCCCATTTAGTAAGTTCTTGGAAAATATTGTAATTATAAAGAAGGATGCATCCACTGGAAAAAAATAGATGTCTCATTAATAAATTATGCATATGAAGATGGAGTCTGTTGATATTGCATAATATTTTTTTTGATACTTAGATTTGGAAATGATCCACCTAATTTGTTAAAAATATTATTCTCTGCTATTTTTAGGGGTACAAAAGGAAAGGCAGCAATATCAAAAAAAAAGTTTTGAAAACGGTCACCGAGGAGTACTACCTACTATTTTAAAATGTACTGAATTTGAGATTTTTTAGAGATGCTGTTCTATCTTTTCTAAAATAATATTTCCAAATGATTTTTAAAAGCCCAGACAGAAATATTCTGGTAGTGTAAAAAACAAAGGCAATATAAACATTATCCAATCAACCCCCAAGGATATGTCACGTGACAAATGGCCGCTTCATATCAAATAGAGTTAATGTAGATTTCGACATGAAACATCATAGCAATATCCAATTACGTAAATAGCAAAAGCAGCAATGTCCACTATTTGGTAGCAAACACAGCAGTATCCATTTTTAAAGTTAAATATTTACAGATTTGTTTATGGTAGGAGGCATTGGAGGGAGCGAGGCTACAATTACGCAGGTACATACAAGGTTATTATAGTGGGAAAAGATTTGAAAGAGGGCTATTTACAAAGTTTATTTGATTATTTATAATATTTAAGTTTATATTAATACTTTTACTAATTTCTAATATTTATAGATTATCAAAATGAAAGCCCCTAGTATTGCTGTGTTAAATTTTGAAACCGGTATTTATATTGAAAGAGCGATTAGATTCTATTAGGTGGTTAGTAATTTATTATTATTACGGATTATACATCTTAAATGCTCGTTGACTCTAATTTCAAAAACTCTTGATGTCTTTCCAATGTAGAAATAGTTACAATCCAATCAATCCTCCAATCGATCTTATTAAAAATTTGATCATTCATTTCAGTATATTCGCTGTCCTAAAGAAGGGAAGCACCGCTCTCGAAAAACGTTGAATTTTTCAAAACATAATTTAAGTGTGGTTAAAACATAGTTTTCACTATTTTATTTATAAAATGGTGCCACGAATTGAATTTGAAATTTTATAAGTTAAACATTTATTTGTACACGTGCATAAAAGGAAAAACTTATTTCCAATAACATGTATGTTTCATGGATTCCGGAGAAATCTAGTGACAGGTTTTTTGCGTTTATCTCATTTTTCCTGCTGTTTTTTTTATATATATATTTTTATATATTTTTCATGCCGCTGCAAAAAATCTACGTACTTGTTTACCTACTTATCACTGCTGAATTTTCAGTTACGAGGTTAACAGACTTGGCAATGTCTTCGTCTGCACTGCGTTGCGAGTTACGATGCACACTGTAGCTTCGTGTATTGTCTCGGCTTTCCCACGGAGTCCCACGAAAAGTTGAGTGGATCGGTAAACAGTTATTTATGCCGCAAAAAGGCTGAAGTTATTAGCATGTTCTGTTACAACGAAGCGAAGATTTATACAGTTTCGATTGTAATCAAACTGTCTGTTTGCAAAATAATTAGCGATGGTAATAAGAAAATGTGTTTCAACACGGTACAATATTTTTATACAATGAAATTATTATTTTGTTTGACTGCATCATATTTAATTATATTTTATTTATTCTTATTTTATAGATATATTAACCCTGCTTATTACATTCTAGTGATTGTATTTTATTTATCTTTCTTTCTCGATTATTCTTTGCATTACTATTTATTCTTTTTTTACTTTTTTTTCAGCCACTTCTTTTGTGGATCTGTACGAAAGACGGTGTTTTGATAATAAATGTAAAACAATCGGTTGCATTTATTTCGATTTTTTCCAGCGTCTCCCATGATATTTTATATTTTTTACTTTTGATTTTTACTGTATGTACTTTCTTTCAAAATAAATATAAGTTATTGATCTAAGGTGGTAAAATGATAAAAAAGCTACCTACCTCAGAACAGGTATTACCATATACTTAGCGAGTTAGATAGTGGCCGAGAGACTTGCTACATATTATCCTATATTTTATTTATTTTTATTTTTTATTATTCATTATTAAATTTATATGTTTATACTTTGCCCAATAAACGCCGATTTATCGGTAAAGAAATTAAGTATGGAGAACCTTAGTTTACTCACTGATATTTTTTATTTACACATTCAAGAAAAAAAAAATTAACTTAAGTAGGTTCCTATTTAATTTATTTAGGATACCAACCTGAGAGAATAAAATTTAGGTAGATTTTGCGAAGGTAATTTTTTTATAAACAGATGATTAATTATTTGTCACAAAATATTACAGATGTCACATAGGACGTAGGTATTTTTTATATGGGAAAGTAGGTATGGATTGTTTTGGGTGTTCATTGGATTTACGACCTATCTTACTGCTGGCTTAAGTGATCACTTTACACAATGTAACGTTCACCAATTCCACCCATGACAGACTGCCACATCTATCCAATTTTTGGATGTTGTGTACATGTTTAACTTGCACACTTTGTTTCGTATGTGAGTTGTAATTTTAGGTACTGCTGCCACCTGTGGTCAAAAATTTTGTCATTCCCATAAACCAGTGTCGCCATTGGTAATGAGATATCTGTTTATTATAATTATTATTTATTAATTATAATTATTAAATGTTTGTATTTATGTTTGTATTTATGTTGGTACTTAAGTGCATATTGAATTAATATTTCATAATTTTTTTTTTGAAAAAAAGAAAGAAAATGGCCGCAACATGTTTATTTATAGGAGCAGAGCTCCTCCTTCGTGACTGACATGCAACTTCCCGAAGTATAGGTTAATTCGTGATAAAAAATATAATGAAATTATTAGAAATGAAATTGTACAATGGAGCATTTCCGATTTGTAAAAAGCCGTTTTACATAAAATTGGGGTAGTTATTTTTTATACTATAGTTTTTAACAAATGGTTTATCGGATAATAAAATCCGTATGCAACATTTCTCAAATTCATTTCTAAATAAGTATAGGATCTTCTTTTTTGTCTCGAACAAACGTGCATCGGGGAACGTTGCATGTCAGTCACGGAGGAGGAGCTTCACAGAAATGACGCGGCCATTTTTTTTTTCAAAAAATTTCCAATAAAGTTTAATTTATATTTAATAAATGCTAGTTAAAAATTTTAAAAAATTAATCAATTTCTATCTAAATTTTACCCTCCTATTAAGTATTTATATAAATTTGGCAACGCCAAGAGATCTCAAAGCGGTCAAGGTTTACGTTAAAAGAATGTCTAAAAGAGGCAGGAAGATTTCGTTCCCTATATCTTACTTTTTTTTAGTTAGTTTAAGGGAGACATTTATGTACTATTTCGGTAGGAATTACCATTTTTCTTTAAAGAATTGCTAGATATACTCCTATGTTTATTTTGAGTCTCCCGCGAGCGCAAATATATGGAACTATTATCTTCAATGATAATTTAAAACCTTTCATCTTTGTCGTCGTCTTATTTTATCCATCTGTGGTCAAAAAAACAAAGTTAATCTAGGTCGACGTGCTGTGATCATGTTTTGACAGTTCTATCGGTGCAAAGTCGGCCGCGAGCCGCGAGGTCAGGGTGGCCAATCGTGAGATAATTGAAGCGATAAATAATGCGAAGTAATCGAGCGAAGTATCTAAGTAGCGAAATAATCTAGTTTTCATTTCAGAGTGATTCACTTTGTTTTATTCTAGGCTGCATCCTTGGTCCGGTTCAGATCTTAACGATCGTACTGACTGAAGTTATCCCTGTTGTTCGTGATCTGAAATTTTGTGGATCTCGTGATTCTCCTCACAATACTCACACGCATCACATTCGCTAAGTCACTTAAAAAGAACCACTTGTATAAGCTTTTTAAATTTTGTACAAACATGTAACTCCATCAGACCATCTCAAGTATTGCATTTCAATCATATACACCATGTCCGTCTGTTTCTTTGTGTACGCTCGCCAAGCATTCTGTCTTGTATGGCGTTGTTGGATTAACTGTTATTTTATTATAGACTTTGTTCATTATCTATATTGCACTTCTATTCACACAACACTTTAGACGAAGACCATTATTTTGCTGTGTTAATTCTAAATTCTACGTAAAGGTCTCCTATGACATCTGCCGCTATTATGGAGCCCTGGTATTTGAATGCATTTACTTGATGCAAATGTGTACATTGTAAAAGAAAAACACAGAGATTTCAAGCATGGCAATTGTTAAAATTTAATTTTATGGACTCGGTTTCATCTCCACTAATTCGTGGAGTATTATTGTCCAATGCGAGTTTCTATCCAAAATATCCTGAATATTTTGATGGTTTTCACTGATGAAAACAATGCCATAAGCAAATAAAATATTCTATGGAGCTGGCTTTTGGATATCTTCCATTTGATAATCTATAGCTAGGGTGAATAGAAGAGGGCTTCGAGAAGAATATTGGTGGACTCCGGAATTCACCTGAAAAAAGTAATTAAATATTATTATTACAGATTTAAAACATATTTAGACTCGTATTCTGCCTTATTGAATACGGGATGTGTACTATAGGGTGCTATTTTTTAATAATAATCAAAAGATGCGTTTTCGTGTTGAATTAAAACTGGTATCTTTGGCTTGCTCAATGGCATTGAAATATAAAGATATTAGAAAGATATATTCGTTGTATTTACACATTGCATTTGTAATTAAATGCTACTAGTGTAATCATACCATAGCCAGCATTTGAATTACACCATATTTATGTTCAATTTGACAGTTTGTTCCGCCCCACTAAGCAAAAAATGTTTTTTTTTGTGGTTTTGGATACTTGAGGACATATTTTATCTTTCTAGTAAGCTTGTTTGCTGTTTTTACATCAATATATTAAAATATAAGCATTTTTATATGAATTATGTTGCTTATTTGCAGTTTTTGGTTTAAACTATATAAAAATACCTCAAATAATAATAAAATAACCTTTTTGGACAAGAGGAGGAGGATTTGAACCACTTGTTTTTCAATTGCATTTTAAATGTCGGTACTCAGTCCCTACTCCAGGATCTCGCAGATCTTAATGTCCCTTTCCCTACAAATATCCAGCTCTTGCTTACAGACTGCCGACGGGAAGTATTGAAAGTGTTACTACGATTTTTAGAGAGTAATTGCATTGAGCTGTAACGTTTATGTCGATGACCTATTGACTAGTTTTTGGCAATAACATCCTTTTACTGGGTGACAAGCCATTAAATTTAAAAAAAAAATATATATGTAATCTTTTAAAAAGATATTATAGAAAACAACACTTTATCACCTCTAAAAAATCACCAAAATCCAAGATTTTCAGAAGAATTGGATTGTTTTAGTAAACCAAATATTCTGCCTATAAATATATTTTTTTCGCCACACATAATGACACACCCTAATGCATAGGTAGGTATGTACCCTGGTAGGTGAGATTCGTCGAGACCTATTGATTTTAGTCCGTTCCAGGTAATTTATTTATTATTAATAAAGCTTGAACAACAAACCTTACTTAGTGAAAATTTCAACCCTACATTGGAGAACATAAACCTGCCGAAAGTTTACATAGCAAAGTTCGAAACAAAAGGGCTAATTGTTTTGCGCCCGGCGTAAGGGTGAACACACACGCAATTCGCAATGTGAAAGAATTACTAGAAGAGATTTTTTGAAAGGGTATTTTAGTTATTGTCACCGATCAACATTTTTGACATTCAATGTGTATTGTAAACAGTTATTACGTCGTATGTTTAACAGGTATTTTTACATTTTTGCCTAGAGCTTTTGCACTCGAATTTGAAATTGAAATTTAATATACCTTGTCGTAGGTAGTAGTGAATATACGCGACTCGAGGGTGGTTTTATATAAAATTATTTATGGCAGAGAGAAAGAAACTGAAACCTTTATATATTCAGCTGCTTTTATGTTACGTAGAACTAAATATTAATAAGCGTTGTTTCAAATACCACAACTATGCAAATTTAATGGAACCCATTAGGCTCGGATTTTTGATAAAAGTAGCCACAATTTAGAATTCTAGGTTTATTTATTCACCAATTAGTGCTAACAAATTATTGTAAGAAACAAATGAATTAATTAGAATAATGATAATTGAAGAATATAAATCTGTGGTATAAAAGTGTGACAATATCAATCAATTTATAATGTACTGAAATTTAGTTTTAATGGAAAACATGGCCTATAAATTTATAGGAAATAAGATTTTGAAAGGGATAGATACATACAATCTAGAATTCAGTACATTTTAAATTAGTAATCCTCGGTGACTTTCCAAACATTTTTTTAGTTTTTTTTATATTGCTGCCTTTGCTTTTATACCCCACATAGGATGTATGATCTGAATTTATGGGTCGAAAATGTTCAAGCAACAATGTCCTAATATCAATAGTTATAGAGATAAGCTTGCATTTTTTAATATAATTTTGATTTCTCTTCTGTGAGTCATTCATCACATATAAATCATTAATAATAATTATAAGAGTTAATTAACTGCTTAGAATTTCTCTAAAATAAGAAAAATGGAATGTGAAAAAAAATATTTACCCAACGTAAAATTTTTCGTTAAAAAATTGGAATAAAAATTTTTTTTTTAAAATAATGATATATTTAAAAAAAGTTATACAACTATTAATTGATTGATCGATTGATTGATGAATAGAAATACATTACAAGGAGATATGTAAAGGCGGAAAACGGTTAGGCTTTGATGATGTTTATCGATTTTTTTATCTCTGTTTTATGCACTTATTTGTATAATGTAATCTTTATTGGCTTGATAAAAATGATAAAATATTTATGATATTATTCTTTTACCATTTGACATTTAAAGTGCAATATTATTTTATGTGAGCCGATATTAAAGCGTTTTTTACACTAGGATAACAATACTTGAAAAAAAAATATGCGCCGACCACCAAAATTGTGCGCTGTGAACTTTATACAATAGGCATGTTATATAATTACATGATAATTTTTTTATTGTTCAATTATTTTAAATTATGAGGAAACAGGAAAAAACCCAGGGCTGTTCTCTGAGCAACACTTTCGCCACCTATATTCGACATTTTTTTAATGCTAAAGTGGCCGTGCTCACCGTCCCGCTGACACAGAATGCGAGCGAGACGGGGAGGCGTCCACACAAAACCTCTTCTCTGCCTCCGAGGCTCAGGGACAAATATCAATTGAGCAACTTGCATCGGGGAATATTGCGTGTCACGGAGGAGTTCTAG
This sequence comes from Agrypnia vestita, assembly GCA_016648135.1. Classification (NCBI taxonomy): domain Eukaryota; kingdom Metazoa; phylum Arthropoda; class Insecta; order Trichoptera; family Phryganeidae; genus Agrypnia; species Agrypnia vestita. Next base: position 36,131 of record JADDOH010017473.1, read on the forward strand.
GGAAAAAGACATAACGGGGTTATTTTACATTTTTTTTTCAAAAAAATTTCAAAAAATAATAGTTTAATATGTACCTCTTAATAAATGCCAAATAAAAAAAAAAAAAAATTCATGAGCTCCTTGTGAGAAATCATCTTATTTCTACCTAAATCTAATTCTCACATGGTGATGTAACTCCCTAATGAATAACTGGTCATTTCATTATCAATATATATTTCAATTACCAGGCTTTAATTTTAGCTCTGGATTGGAATAATCATCACCTTTCTCATGTACATATTAACTAATTGTTGTACTTAAAGATTGTATTTAAAGTTGTATTTAAAGATGGATAATTGATTAATATACCATTTATTTCGAATACAATGAACACCGCATGAAAACAAAAGAGAGAAGAGATAAGTATAGACAGAAGACTGAGTAGCTTGTTGGTCTTGTGTTTAGGACACTCGCCTCGTGATCCAAAGGTCGCGGATTCGAACCTCACTCCAGACTAGTAAGTTAGTCCTATTTTCATAGCACAAGCGTTTAGCTTAGTTTGAAAATAGTAAGAATATTGATGTGACACGTATTCCGTGTTCGCATTACTATTTAAAAAAAAACATATAGAAACCATAAGGTGTGTGTAGGAGCAGTGTTGCCCTGCTGCTCAGGTATAACAGAGATATTGACAGCTGTCCTGGAATGGCAACACAAAACAAACAAAATTTACAATAAATTCTTTTAATCCAAAAAGGCAAATTAATTTGCTAAATTTTTTAATTAATTTATAAAAAAAAAGTAACCCATAAAAACCAAGTTTTTATTATACTCCCTTTCTTTGTAAAATATAACAACAATTAAAGACGAATTAAAACATATAACATAACACTAAACTTACAGTAATTTAATATATTTCTAAAATGTCAGATGTTTTGAGCTTTGATAAGACACTTCATGCTTTGAAGATTAAATTCTAAAAACATTTGTCAGTCAATTTAGATTTTCGACATTCGTAGTGAAGTACCTATTATGCATACCAACGGAGTAATTCAAATTTAGAAAATATTCCGCGACGTTATCAGGCCGCCGTAATCAAACTTTTCTAATGATTCCAATTTGAAAAAACCAATAAAATTTCTAAAAATTCGAAATTATACTATAATTATTAATTTTTTTAACGAAAATTTGATAGATCTTCTTGATCGTCGCCACGAGTCTACTTGCCAAGTTTCAGCTCGATTGAATCACGGGAAAAGGGTCAAAAATCGATCCAAAGTTTTTTTTGACGGCAAACAAGCAGACGCCACGAGTTAATATAAAGGGAGTAATAAATCGAAGTTATCTAAAATATTAATTTCCGTCATTATTGACGTTATTTCTAGTTTAATTAAATAAGAGATGGCAAGTTTTTGGGACAAAAACAAACGATTAAGAGAAGCTAAGTTCTGTGTGAATAGCGTAATTGCGAACATGTGCCGCTAAACGCTTTGGCGTCCGCATAAAAGTCACGCACCGATTTTTCAGAAGCAAATAACAATTTACGGATAATTGGCAATCGCGATTAACCGACCGGTCACCGATAATCGACGATTAGGATTAATCTCCCGTGTAATCGTTACTATGGCTAAACAGGGACGTACCTACCTACGTAATTACCGTTACCGTGTACTTCTATAAAATCTGATAAATTATACAGTACTTTTAGAGCTTGTTCAGACACAGCGGGAACCGTGCAGTTTCAGAATCGCGTGAAAAGATAATATAATCCACGCGTGCTCCTGTTGTGACATGGAACCGTGCGGTGCCCGCAACGCGACT
>JADDOH010017474.1:0-22895 GCA_016648135.1 Agrypnia vestita
TTCGTCTCTGTGAGATATCTATAATATACACTAATTGATTAATAATGTCTCTGTGACATAAATCCAGCACTGTTCTGAAAGATTTGAACAAACTCAAAATATTCTGAAGGACCAGTAAGTAACAAGTGACAGCTCGCGCCATCTTTTTCCCACCATTCCGTCTTTGACCTTTTGGTCGACTAGAAGCATAAACAGGGTGTAACAAAGCTAGTCCACAATATTTTACAGGTAGATTCTACCCTTATTATAAGCCGAAAATGTTCAAGTAACGATAATATCAATACGCATAGAGATAAACGATTTAAATGTTTGCATTTTTTTTCTTTACTTCTGACTTATTTTCAATAAAGCGACTAATCATGTAAATAACTTATATTGAATATTTTATAAAAAATTAAGACAATAAGAATAAAAAATTTAACGTCACACAGATATGGAGAAAATATATTTGAATATTTTTAGACTCGCTTTGAATTTGTTGAATGAACTGGCATAAACCTGATTCTAAATTAAAAAACTTACAACAATATTTTGTTACACGTACATGCATTATAATGTCGGACCTCCACAATGTCTGGGTGTTTTTAAAAAAGACCTGTTTATCTGATGTTGAAGTGATATTTCCATCAACACGTAAACTAGTCACTGCAATCTGGAATTTTGTCTAAAATATAAGTTTTTGAAATATTATATGTGGCGTATCGATGCAAAAGTGTGAAAAAATGGGATCCACATGGATAGTGGCGTTTTTGCATCTATGTACTAACCGCCGGGAAGTTTTGTGCGACTAATGCAAAAATATATATTTCTCTCTCACTTGCACTACCGTTGGCTCCATACAAAAGAAGAAGGCAGATGATAACAAAGCTCTCAGCAGTTGACCGATAAAACATTATTATTTGAAAAATTGGTAGAAATCAATTTGTTTCACACACATCCACTAATTTGTTCGTCCAAAAAGCTTAAATATTAAATTAATGCCAATATTTTGTGCGGTGCAAATTAAATATAATGTTGGATAAGAGAATATTTGAAAGCTAAGAGAATATATTTTAGTAAGCAACAAACAATATTAATGTAAAATAATGATAATAAATTAAGAAATTAGATAAGTTAATGATTAGAGATAGGGGAGAATAGGATGGGAAAGTAGAAGTCAGAGTAGAGGTGAAGGAAGAGAAGATTAGATGCAGTGAGTGATTGGCCAAGGTCCATTTCGTGATGCTATTAATCCGTAAGTCGAGTAATGCTATGATGAAATAGTTTAGTGGTGCTAGAATAAAAAACAATATCGTCCCCTTAGAGGTAAAATTCAGTAACCATAATATTGGCTAAAATGAGTTATGAATAAAAACATCAATATTTTTTTTCCATCTCTATGCCAGGTAAAAATCAGGAAGTGAATATTTCGTGTCTATTTATTTATTATTTAGTGGTAAAATTCATAATTTGATTATTTTGAATAATTTTAATATCACACGTTGAATGTTTAAACCTTATTATTTCAAAACCACTTCAGTGTCATTTAGCGAGTTTTACCTCTAAAAGCATCTATAGAATTCTTTTCAATGCGGTAAGACCAATATTGAAGATTTCAATATCTTTACAATTATCATTGAATACCTTTTATGTGCGAAATGGGGTATAGTGCCCCACTAAGTTAAAAAGCAGTATGTCCATTAAACAAATTACTGAGTAAATCAAGGTTACGTGAATGGAGCAATTTCTATCATTCAAAAAGTGGCTTGTGGTTAGGACACTCGCCACGTGATCCAAAGGTCGCGGGTTCGAACCTCACTCCAGAATAGCAAGTTAGTCCTATTTTCATAGCACAAGCGTTTAGATTAGTTTGAAAATAGTAAGAATATTGATGTGACACGTATTCCGTGTCCGCATTTACTATTTAATTTTTTTTTATTTTTTTTCGCTTAGTCAATAGACATTGAATTAATACAGATAAAAAAGGTTATTTTATTATTATTTCAGGTATTTTTATACAGTTTAAACCTTAAAACTGCAAATAAGCTATATGCTACATACCCTAGATTGAAATACTGCTCCAAATTAAAAATGCTTATATTTTAATATTTTGATGGAGATACGGCAAACAAGCTTATTAGAAAGGTAAAAAATGACCTATAATATTCAAAAACATTTTTCAAAAAGTACGGATTTACTGCCTTTTAGCTTAAAGGGGCAATGTACGATTTATTTTATTTATTTATTTATTCATCGCTTTACTTTTACATTTGATAAAGTTAAATTATACTATAACTGTCTCATTAGAGGGCTCTGTGTTGAGACAGGCACAGGTTGTTCTATTTCTCGGAATATGGAAGAGCACGCTCTGTCGGGTCGTCTACTACTTCTCCATTTTGGAGGAACATTAAATCGATTCGAGCCCCAAAGGAGATTCACAATAAAATGTAAAAGTTTCGAAGCTTTTCAAACTCATTAATGGAAAAGATTATTGGGGGAATATTTTTCCTTTTCCGGGTATCATCGACACTCGACGCGTCGCACTTTCCACTTTGACGTCGAATCAATATTGGTGATGGAGTTACGGGCTCGGAATACTTGGACGGACACAATTACAAGTTATCAAACTTTCAAATTTCTTCTCTCGTTGTTTGGGAATTCTCAAACAACCCCAGGTCGGCCGGTCGATAGCCGGGGTGAGGCGGGGCCGCACGACACTTTGTGAAACGAAGATCAAATCATCAAAAAGTTAACTAGCGATTGATTGCCTCGCGTTCAACGGTGACGCGTTAGATAACGCCCGCTTACGTGTCAGATAACATCTGCTTATATTAGTGGGGTAAAAGCGAAGGCAGAAAATATCAAAAAAAAACATTTGACGTCTCACAATTGAAAATATCAATTGAGCAGTAACAGAAATTAACATCGAAATTTAAAAAGCTAATATCTATATATTTATTAATCAGTAAATGCAACTAAAGAAAATGTATGTGCATTTATTTATTATTGAATTTTGCCACACTAGGTAGGTAAGTGTTTGGTCAATAAAACGTTTTTATTTATTTTCATAGATGGCGGTAGTGTGCCGCCATACATATTGCATGAAAACTTTGAATAAATATTTTAAAATAATCACATAAATTACATAAAAGTTGAGAATGTAAATATTAAGGATAGTTATTTTTTACATTAACGTAAAAAAAAGTATTTCTTGGATAGTTTCTAAGATATAAGCCAAAATATATCAAAGTTACAACATCCACACGCTTGACACCAGCCTCGCAACATGTATACAAAATCATAAGCATTGGCTGGTAGTGTGAGTCTTCGCTGTGATGGCACTTGCTGGACATTGATTTGTTTATAAACGATGATTTTTTGTCCCTCATTGTGGTTATATGAAATTGCGCACGTCTTATTTCCTGTTACGAATTTCCGTTCCGTTATAGTTATATAATTTTTATAGCTAATTTAAAAAACTATAATGAGGCCGCACTGTACATAAAGTGTCGCGCCTAATTATTTAGTTGAAATTTTTAAATATCACGTAAAATGATTGAAGGGTTATTGTTTAAAATTATTTACCCTTTCAAATTTTTATAAAAATATAAAACACACGATGCTTATTATAATAAGTAGTTTTTTAAGGTGTCAAATTTTTAAAGTTGACACACTTGTAGCACGTAGAGTATCGTTGATTAAAAAAAATTTAATTTAATGCAGTCATCGAGAACTACTAATTTAAATGTACTGAATTCGAGATTTTATAGGAAACATAGCCAACAAATATATAGGAAACACAGATAGATACATAAAATCTAGAATTCAATACATTTTAAATTAGTGAGATGTAATATGTGAAGAAAAAAAAAAAAATTGTCTCGGTACTGTCACAAAATATTATTTTTCGAGTTGTAACTGAATTGAATACAATTGAATTAAATACAGAACGACAATTAGACAATGCAGACCGCTTAAGGAAAAGTAAGGAAATAGTGTAAAATAATAATTTCCTTCCTGAATAGAATTGTTAATAATGCGAAAAACGTGTCTCCGAGAAATGTACTAAGACTGTAAAATTAACATAAATTAATTATGATGGAACGTGCTGTCCTTCAATGTAATGGTTTGTGCAGTCTATTTGTAAATTTACCGAGAACCCCGTGCAACGTCTCCGAAGACGTGCGCAGTGAAATCAAACGTATTGAATTTCAAAATATTGTCACGGATCATATGTAAACGCTGGAAATTAAAAAAATACTAAAAGAAAAAAGTCACTTAATACGAATTAAACTAAAAGACTATTTCGCAAGTATTATTTAACATTCGCTAGGACGTTTCATACAATTAGCAGTATTTACCGCATTTATTTTTTTCGCCACTTAGGTAAGAACTCTCTCGATTATTTCGCTTCATATCTGTCGCTTCGAAGTTTCACGACTGGGTATACTGCCGTCCTCCCGCGACTCACTTCGCATCGGTCGAAATGTCAAATCAAACTGTCATGCGCAGCTGTTGGTCCCGCTTTAAATACGCGATACGCTGTTCTTTCGAAATTTATAGATTATTCTATTCGTTTCTAGTGTTTAGGAAAAACTAGGTTGTTTCAGACGTTTTCCGATAATACGAGAGTGTGGTAGAAGGCTAGATGCTTCCATGTCATTGTCGTCAATGACATATTTCGAGGGAACATTTCGTTACCTAATATATTAAATATCGGTACTGATTTACGTAAAATAGTATGTAGATACTAGCTGTAACGCGTCAAAAATGACGGTAGTTTTACATGTCGGATGCTAAGGAATAAGCATTTATTTATATAAAAAAAAAATTACGTAAAATTTTTTACACAGAAAAGAGAAAAAAAATACGTTAAAAATATACATTTTGCTATAAACAAGTTACGGACGTTACACGAACTGACGGACAGATAGACAACGAAATTATTATAATTGGGATTGTATGTATAGTATGCAATCCAAATTATTGTTCCTCGAATAAACTAACACAAGATCATTTTATTTTTGGCTAGTGAAGTTTGACAATTTGGTATCTGCCATTTTAATTTTCCTATTTTTGCATTGACACTATTGTTTTAAATATCAGTGAACTCGGAATGAAGACGATAATATGTTATTCATTCTGAAACAAGTACCTAACAAAAATTGGGTGGGAACAGAGCCTTCAGCGGATGTGTACAAAGTAACATATTCCGTCCGGTGTTTTCGTTAAAATCCCAGTTTACAATGAAGTTAAATTATAGAAGTCTCACAGATACGAAGCTATTTATATGGGCAACGTTTATGGACGTCTCTTATACGATGGCTCAGGGCTTTCAATCTGTATGAGCTTTAAGTGATCACTCTACACAATGCAACGTTCACCAATTCCATCGTGAGAATATCTACATAATCAATTTTTTTAAAGTTGTGTATACGTTCCAATTCTGGGAACCTTCCGTATATTTGATTGGTGTATACTGGAGACATCTGTAGTCCTTCTTATGAAATAGTACACATAGATTTCGCAGCTGGTAAGATGTCTCTATTTTGAATTTGAATTTTTCGAAATCTCGGAGTTGTGTTACCACTAAATGAAATACATCAAAGATTTCGGTAACGTCAAGATTGAGCGATACATGAAAACTAAGTTACAAATATTTTTTGTCAGACTCACTTATCTGGTTTTTGTTGTCAGCTCTTCGATTAGTGAGAAAGCCGGATATTGTGAGTTTTCGAAGAAAAAGCTGCGGAACTGTTGGACATTGATAAATGGAATATTTTGATTGAATGGGTTTAATAAAACAAATGACTGGCAAATACAAAGAATACTGACAATTTTCAAAGAGGAGATACCGTCGCTGTATATATAATTAATCCTATGTGCCGTTTTAGTACATTCTAAGATTAACGAATGAAACTGTTTAAAAAAATAATTGCACAGACTAGAATTATAAAAAATATTTTAAATAATTACTAGGCAGACTTTCCAGATGAACAGCAATGTTTTTTAAAGTATATCTCCATTATTTATATGAAAAATTGACAAACTGGTTCGTTCATCTCAGAATGTTCTAAACGGCACATTTTTATATATACAGCGACGATACATCGCACATAAGTTATACAAGATTTTATAAAATAATGTGAGGGATTTTGGAATTTCGCGGGGTGTATATGCTAAATTGACACATTTTTTTGTTGTTTTTGTGTTGGTATCCTTTTTCCTGAAGTATATTGACTCGTGGATATTTTATGCTTATTGTATTGTTGGCCGTCGAAAAGATCACACGTTTTAGTATGCTTGGCGATTTTTATTTGTGGTAAAAATGGAAGAAAGATTTCAAAATATCTGACCAAAAATTGACTCTGTTATGATGACACGTCCATTTTCGAGTTTTTCATATTTCCGAAGATGAAATCATGAAAGGATTGCGTTTTGTCTATATTGAAAAGATAAAGACAATTAAGTGACGGCTCGTGGAAGAGTCTGTTTGCATACAGATATTTATTTTGCACCAAAGAGAAGCTCCGAGAGTAAGTGAAGATGATAAGAAGTATCTAGTAAAATACATGACGCCATCTTTTTTCCCTCCCTGGAACTCCTTTTGTTCTCGGTCATCGCCTTCCGACACGTTCTGGAACTTCCTTTATTTTCAGGCGATGACGAGTCATCAGTTAGCATTAACGGCTAAATCACCACACGTGTTGCGTAGTCGGATGCTATAACATAATCGATCAAGGAGCTAAACAGTATACCGAAAATTTCATTCCAGAAGGATAAAATTAATATTGCTGAAGTAAGAAAGTTTTTAATATATTTTAATATTAAAAAAGAATTACCATTATCGTGATCACTGGCGGGATTCTTAGAGTCATCTTGACATTGGCCTCCTTTCCCAACCTCTCTCATGATGCTCTGCAAGAAAAAAAGAATGGTAAATTATAGTAATAGTATAAAACACCTTTAAATTCAATAAGCAGCACGGAGACCAGAAAGATATTCATATTCATAAGGTATTCGTATAACAAGCGAGCGCTTTTCCCGTTTCAAACAAAGAAAGCATGTTTATGTGATTTGTTTTTATTTTATTTTGTATTTGAACATGAATAATTTCAAAACATAGACGTAAAGAAAATAAATATGTGAATGAAAGTGGTCTTTGAATGTATTATAAATACTCATTTTATTTATTTATGTGCGAGCGGTGCAAAGCATAATTGAAAAAAAAAATAGTTGAAACAGAGACATCCTTATAGAGTAAACAATATTACAAAAATACACAAGAAGGCAATCGAAATAACGCGAAGGCAGTACGATTGTAAAATAATTAAACAAAATAAAACCTTAAATAACTTATTACCTGACTACTTGAATTACTAATGTAGGTAATTCTCCTGGAGAATGAGTGTTTCTTACCCTAATTTCTTTGTTTAATTAAAGTCGCTAACTTTTATATCAAGGAAATGTAAACGAATATTAATGGCAGTAAAATTTTATTCGATATTTTTAAGAATTTGTAATGAGTCATAAAAAAACATTTGGAAATTTTTTGATGGATTTTGTTGCGAAGATCTTTTGTCACAAAATTTTTGTGTTGTCTATGGGTCGCGCTTTATCCTTAGATATAGTGATTAAAATGTCAAAATGTATGGTGAAAAAGTGTAAGAACTTTTATAATGCTTCTTTGGCAAACAATTCTATTTTTTTTTAATAAGGGCGCACCCAACAGAATTTTTCGATCTTGAAAAGACAAAGTAAATATTTAGAGTTAGTATTTTAGTTGTTGAAATAGTATATTGAGATAATATTCAAAATAATTTAAAGATAAAATAAAATCATTTCCCTTCGTTAGTGATGGGTTTTTTCTAGTTCTTAATGTAATTAATAAGTTAGCATCGAGCAAGGGCGCTGAATTCTATTGTTGCCGACGCGATATTCCCAAGTCAAAAAAAGTTATAAAACTACCAAAAATGGCTTACTCCTAATGTAATGGCGTATTCGTGGAATTGATTAAAAGTTATCTTTTTACCGAGTTAACGTATCACTTTACGTTTTAACTTTTTAAGTGGAACGGTAGCGCATTTTGTTTTTCCAATTATGTGATAATACCCTACGATAACAATGTCAAAATATAAAGGGAACAAACTGATTTACCGACGCTCTCTTACACAGTGTGGCGAAATATTTTGACAGCTGTCCTTTATAAACTTCAAATTTCAAAAACGTCTGGAAGGAACGTGAACCGACGTCAAATACAATATTATTAATTACCATCTAGTACAAGTTATTAATTATTTAGATGCTTTAAGTTCCAAAGTAAACAAAAATAAGCAACTAATGGCACCGTGCTATGTTTTCTCAATCGTACCTAAGTAAAATCTTGTACATGATTTTTTTTCTACTGAGTAGTGAAATATCATTGTTGATAATATTACCTATTAGTGATGGGTCCGCTCTGTACTCACTACTACAATGTAGTACTACACTACATTGAAGTGCACACTTCGCACATTTTGATGTGTAGTGCACACTACAAACACCAAAGTTATTGAAAGTATAAACTTCAAATAGTACACTTCATTTCAAAGCGAACACTACAAAGTACATACACTTCAAAGTTATCGAAAGTATGAGAAACACATTTTAAATAGTGTATTTTTTACGTGAAATTTTTGGAAAGTTGATGTAGATATATGAAGAATTTTCTGGAATCTGTAACAACCCCCCCCCCCCATGGTTTGAAAAATTTTGGGAGTTATGAAGAAATTTTTGGGAAGTTGATGTAGCTAAACGGAGAAATCTCTGGAAACTGTAACAACCCCCCCCCCCCATGGTTTGAAAATTTTTTGGAATCGAACGAAGAAATCTGTCTGGCGACCTATTTTTTTTTTTTTAGCTCGCCAAATTTTTATTTGGGAAAAAAATACTTCATTTCATTTAAAAATTTACAATTGTACAATTGCTTCACTTCAAGTAGTTTTTACTACAATTGTAGTGTACACTTTGTAGTCTTCAAACTGGTGAACGTGTGTGTGTTGTAGTCTTCATTTTGAAATGAAGTTTTTCCCTTCGCTATTACCTGTAATAGACTAATGTAATTGTTTTTGCGTTTTAGTGTGTAGGATGAAGTATGGGTTATAATAGCAAAGGCAGCAATATCCAAAAACACGAATGTAATCATCGAGGATTACTAATTTATAATGTAATGAATTCGAGATTTTATAGGAAACATAACCTATAAATTTCCATGAAACATGATTTTGGAAGGAATAGATACAAAAAATCTTTCTAAAATATTATCAGTAGGTACATTTTATATGATGTTGAAAAAAAGTGTACAGTGTAGGTACATGAAAAAATGTGTTATGTGTTATTTTGGCGAAATTGAAGAACATGGGCCCCATAAATTAAATCACGTCTATGATTTACACATTATTTTTTTAGATAAGGGCTCTCAAATCTCAAAATGTTCAAAGTTACGGAATTTAGGAAGTTAGTTAGTAAAATTGTAATAACTTTCTTAATACTTACTTGGCAGTCAATTCTATTTTATTTAGAAATCAGGACAGCCAACTTTACCATGAATACTTACTCTCGGAAAGATCGGCTATGCGAGAATACTGATCTATTGATGAATGTTAGGATATGAGACCAATGTGATTGTATTCGAGGAAGAGGAAAGTAAGACAACATGCTAAATACTGTAATAAATGTTAATTTTTTTCCAAATCTCTTTGCTTCTACGATACACACGAGTACCAATGGCTAAACCGACTAATCTTCTAATACAAAAGAATCAGCTCTAGTAGCTTCTACATCTATACGAAGTACTTATTATAGTAAACCTTTGAGTGTTTAATAATGTAAAAAAATGTTTAAAAACCTTTATAAATTTTACTGGAATTTAAAAAAAACTAACCCATAAAAACCAAGTTTTTATTATACTCCCTTTCTCATTGAATCAGGTTTCGTGCCTACTGCACGCGTCGGGTCATTAAACATTTGTATTGATTCCAATTAGAAAAAAACATAAAAATTTCGAAAAATCCAAAATTATACTATAATTATTAAATTTCTTAAACAAAAATTTGTTAGATCATTTTTATCAATGCCACGAGTCTGCCTGCAAAGCTTCAGCTCGATTGGATCACGGAAAAAGGGTTAAAAATTGATCCAAAGTTTTTCCGGCAGACCGCAGACGTAACGAGTTAAAAGAAAGGGAGTAAAAATAAATTTATTAGGCGCGGACACTTGTCTACAGTGCCGCCTCTTTGTGTCTTTAAAATTACCCAAAATAATTTACAAATACAAAACAATGATTATTTAGGAATACATTTATTATACTAATTTCAAATAGAACCTTACCAGCCGAGGTAAGACTAGTGATTCACGATAGAGTTTTGATGCCAACACTTATATTTAAAAGTGAAATCTGAAGCAGACTGAACTGAAACGAAAGTAGACTGAATATAGTGAAAAAATATAAATCATTAAAGCGTGGCAGATATATTTCTCTTCACCCGGTAGAGTTTTATCTTTATAGAGATAAACTTGTCATATCTTCTGAGATATTTAATTTAATGGTTTGGTGTAAAGGATATTAGTTTTAAAGTAACGATAGCATGATACAGCTGTCTGCCTATCCCTGTCTATAGAACAGCATTAAGCCCTCGCAGACTCATCTAAAGCTGAGAGAGAACGCCGTCCTAATAACGGCTGCCAAAGGTACTTCCAATGTATTTAAACTGATCGTCAATTGGAAATCACCCTTCAATACGTAGACTACATTTTTTCTTTTAAAAATACCCTTTGACGATTCAGATAAAAAATAAATATTTTTTAGAAATCCTGCTACGAGATTTCGATTTACCGTTCGTATTATTCTGTCAATTGTTTTACTCTTCATCGCTCTCTTTTAAATCTTCATTGTAAAATATTATTTAGAAAGCTGTTGTCTTATTATTTTCAAGAACCATGCTTTTTGTGTTTCGTAAATGTATTGATTATTTATATTTTTTGTAGTACGCTTTCTAGCACTCCCTCTTAAGAAAAAGTGCCTCTTTTTAAAAAGCTTACGTTTTTATATAACTAGAAATAACTCGTCAATAATGATGGGAGCTTAATAATTTTTGTAACCATAATTTAATTTAAAAATAAAATAAAATATGATTAAAACTATTTAAATATTAATATTGATAATTGAATACTGGAAATAACTAAGTGCCAAAAATTACACAAGTATTAAATACCCCGTATTTTTTTTTGTAAATAAGGCGCTAATCGACATGAGTAATTTTTAATTTTAAAATATTAACTCAAGTGAGGTACCGGCGTGTAGTAGTATTGAAAATATTAATGAATACATCTATTAAATAGCACATAAGTAGCGACAGTATTCGCTTTTTACCTTGTATCTTAAAATGAACATTCTAGCACTTAGTGCTTTATTCATTTCCAGTATTCAATTTCTGATCAATTGACGAATTTGACAGTTAATTTTTTTTTACAGAGAATATGTGTCACATCAATATTATTACCATTTTACAGGGAATATGTGTCACATTAATATTATTACCATTTTTAAACCTTGAAACGACAAAAGTTCCACTGACATTTGGTCCACAGACCAAAGGTCCACGGACATTTAGTCTGCCTTGGAAATCCAGAACTGGAGAGAACTAGCGGTTATAGCTTAGTTATACATTTGATGAAATTTTATGTATACAAATGGTTGGTGTAAGCTATCCTTAAAATAAAGACATATGCTACCACTGAATTTTTTGATCATTAATTTTTAACCATTTAATTTTACACAATAACTAGACGTTTCCGGTATTTATTTATTTTATTTGTTTATTTATATAGAGTATTCACAAGTTCACAGTACAATAAATCAAAGAGACATCTTGAAATATCCTACTGGAACTCAATTATGAACGACTCAATATATCAATGTAATTTCAGATCTTATCGCTAATTTTACTAACAGCAATAAACAAAGTATGAAAACTGTAATAAAAGCAATAAATCAAGAAGAAAGTGAAATAAACAAAGTATGAAAACAAATTTTAAATTAGTTTTTAAAAATTGTTTTCATACTTTGTTTATTTCACTTTTTTCTTGATTTATCGCGATTATTTGCGAAAACTTTCTCGTGACTTCCAGGCTTTAATAGATGTAGATTACGCTAGGCCGTTCTGGAATCTTCGATAATATTGTGATCATTTCAAACAACTGTCACTTGACACGAGTGTGGTTCTCGAGATAAGCGCGGTCATACAGACAGACAGAAGGACAGACGCTCGCCGGGGACTTCTATTGTACTATTGTATCGATATTTATTTCCTTAGACACTTATGCAATCGTTCATTTTAAATTCATCGCACAAGAGCATTCTAAATTGCTTTCGGAAGTGTAGAATTTATGTGTGTACCACGTGATATTTTCCGTACGGTCGAGTTGTCTCCAAAAGAATACGAAATAGTCGCACGGAATCGTTACATCGCAGGGAAGGGCAGGCAGGCTATGTCTGTCCGGTCACACATCTTCCCCGTACGTGCCACCCAGTTTATAAGGGTCCTACTACATGCATCATTTGAATAGTGTATCTAATATTATATAATATGGATGGAATACTCGACAAAGTAGTATATCGCAGGTTTGATTAAAAAATACGAGGAATTTTTAATTTTACGGACTGCATAGTAGGGTGTGTCCCGAATCCCCGATGTCCCGTGTATGCCGAAAAATTTTTTTGAACTTAATAATTATTAAAAGTTGCATTGCGTTTAAAGCTAGAAAGAAATAACAAAAAAAAACAAAAATATTGCGATTTCAGTATGTAAAATTTGGCTCGCTCAAACGAGCCAAATATTCTGAAAATGTTCGGTTAATTTCATTATCAGTTTACTCATATTTGTATAAAATAAAAATTAAGAATCAATAAACTTTGAAATTAGGGTCAACGAGCGTACGAGATATCTTAACAATAATAATTATTCGGAATTTTCCAACCTAAAGAAGTTATACTTCTTTACCCCTTCTCTACTTCTGTATTCTTGTTTTATATTATTTTTTTATTATAACTCATTTTCTTATATTGTTTAATCGTGATTATAGAATAGGAATACTATTAAATCGAGAAATATAACTGCCTCAGAACCCTTTTCACCTATTGGGGCGTTATAAGCTAAAAAAAAGTATAATTGTAATAGGTACCTACTATATTCTTTTGGAATGTAATGATGAAGAAAAATAAATAATAAATATCAAATCTGTCAAATGTCATCACGTTAAAAATTGACGCAATGTACAAATTTATACAAGACGACTTCAATTATTAACTATGAATTAAACATTACAAAATAAATTTGTAGTTTATCCTGAAGAAGGAGCGGTGTTTCCGAAACCGGTTGATGTTACCAAAAATATACTGGTTTAAACCAAGTAAATTTTTGTGTTAAATCGATTATTTAATTATTCCAAGAATTTTGTATGCCCATTGTTATGAAATTTTTTTAAAAGTATTAATATTACAAATCTCAAAAGAAAAATATACCTTGGATTCAGGTCTACAAGATCATTTCTAAATATACACACGCCCAAATATAAAATAAGCGCAGCGCAGTATCATTATTTATTTGTAGGAATCAAAGCATTCAATCCATTACCCGAAAAATAAAAATAAAATTCAAGATTTTACGTCATTTAAAAATGAACTAAAAAAATAATTAAAAAACCTCTTGAAATTCCCAAGAGCTTCACTGTATATTTATTTATTACTCCTCCCATAAGCACGAGCGTCAACTCTTTTATGGCGAGTAAAACGTTTCTTTGTGTGAATGTATTGTATTCATGAAATGTATGCACTGAGTATACCTATAATAAATAAATAATTTAAAAATATTTAAAATAAAAATAAAAGATTTTATATATTTTAATAATTAATAATGTCACTACAAAATCATTTTGGTCTTTTTTTAAAAAATTTTTTTTTTCATATATTTTTAATTTTATTTATGATTTTTAAAACCTCGTGTTAATTATTTATTTCTGATGTTTCTAATTTCTCAATCGTAAAAAAGTACATTATGTGTCAAGCTATTCCCCTAACTGCCATAAAATGTTTTTATATCATACTTTAAGGTCACAGTAGGCCTATATATTAGCGTCATTAACGACCTATCGGTAATCTGGTTGTTAAAAAATGAAACAAAGGTGAAGGGCTACTCTGTATTCGAATTTTGTATTCATTATGTGTTTGTTTTAAAAATTACACCTACATCACACAAATTACATTAACATAAGTATTTTCAGCAATTACGGTTAATTTACACGGCGCGGTTATGCCTTAATTGGTTTTATTCTGAGCCTTTGTTTGAATTCGACGCCGCGCCGCCTGATTAGCTTTTAACATGCACGAAAATATATAACATCTAATAAAGCGAAGATCAATGTAACATAACGTGCCAGAACAGACGTCTAGAACAGGTGAACAGTTTCAAACAACTCGGTGTACTAACATCTCAGGATAGAAAGCAAGAAAGTGAATTGGAAAGGAGAGTAGGAGCAGCAAGCCAGATAGCATGATCTCTGTATTATCCCGTACTTCGAAAATCGGAGCTCAGCCAGCGAGCAAAGTTGGCAGTATACAAATCAGTTTTCAGGCCAACCCTAGTGTTCGACCCCGAGCACTGGATCTTGACCGAAAGATCCCGCTCAGGGCTAATACAGACCGCCGAGATGGGATTTAAGGAGAAATAGTAGGAGTAACCAGAAGGGACAGAATCAGAAATACTCAAATAAGAGAATGTCTCGAATTATTACCCTTATTGACATTTATCGAGAAATCACAGTTACGGTGGCTGGGACATATCTTGCAAATGCCGGCAGGTAGACTGCCAAACCGGATATTCCAGGCAAGACCAGAAGGCAGAAGACCAAGGGGCCGTCTTAGGAGGAGCTGGCGGAAATAGTTGGAGGACTGCTGCGAAGCGAGGTTGCAACTAAATTGGGCTGTCGTGAAGAGCGAAGCCCGAGACAGGAAAAATTGTAACCTTTTATGCGGTGCAGGGACCCCGACCCAATAGGATAAGGGGTAGAAGAAGAAGTAATAAACATACAAGATACGTTCGGTATCACGGGTTGCTTAACAGTTTTAGTCTCCCGACGAAGGAGTATGAACGAACCCTACAAGGGGAAGCTGGTACGATCACTTCGTCATTCTCTTCTCGACAGCGGTATCGAAGACATAGTATGCGCTTACTTAATTAAATATTTAACCGGAACCGTATTTTATTCCTTATGTGCCTCACTTATTTTCTCGCCACCCTAATACATTTTCGTAGGTACATCGCGACACCCTTCAGAATACGGAAGAAACCATATAGTAGAGGCGGACTTCGACATCAACCTCCCCCAAATTGGTGAACAAACGCCACAAATCTACCACTAAAAGTTTTATTGTTTAAAGTAGAAAACATAGAAAACGATAATTGCTATTTTATAATTTTATTTTGTTTGCTTGTTCGCCACAGGCACTGTACACGTACACGCTTAATTAATTGCTGTATCGATTTGTACATGATTGCATTGCATTGATACGTTAAACATATGCGTGTTGGGGTAAATATATTGGGGTGAGTTTGAAATAAGCAATATATAGTTTTTATGTTAAAAACCTAGTGTTGTGTAAGAGTCTCATTAAAAATAAAATAGAATAGATGAAACAGAAAATCTAAATAGGAGTTTGTCATATTTCTTCATTTTTTTACACAAAATTATTGACAGTACGTTTTTATTTAAATTAATAAAGAGGACTTTGGACTGCCCATGTTTGGTGAACATGATTTACTATCGCATACTCTGCCGTTATGGCACGAGATATCATGTCTCATTACACGCTTTTTCTCTTCTTTTCGTTTCTCGCTCTAATTTTATGAATAATTCATGTATGCAAATATTGCACAAAGTTGGTAACGAACATAATTCTGTGGATTCGTTTGGTACACATTACATCGACTGTCTCAAAAAACTAGTGTGTACGCAAAAACAAACCGGTTTGGTATACATATGTGACCGTAATGTTGTTTATCATCTTATTTTATTTGCCTTTATCTGTTTTATATTTAAATATTTCCTCTTAAGTTTTGTCTTATGTAGCTTATGATTTTATTTCTTGCACTGTGTTAATTAATAATCATATTAGTTGATTGGAATGAAGTTCCTTAACGCGGCTTGCGGTAGGAGTTGACTGGTAGAAATAGTCACGTAAGTGTTATGCCCCTTCCATGCAACTCTCTCTCTCTCTCTCTCTTTCTATTATATACGAGTGTACGTGCATGCGTGAGAGGTTGAGATTCGAGTAGACGAGCATCGTGCCCGACAGGTTGTTTAACCTCAATACTGAACGCGTGGAAATTTTGTTAAAACTTATTTGTTATTTGTTTTAAATCATAAGTGAGTTACATTGTCTCATTTCTATTTTCAATGAAGATTCGAGAAATAAAAACTGCAACAAGTAGGTGTATAAACAAAACATAGAAAAGTAAGTAAATAAAATTGCATATTTTCATACAAGTATTTTTTACAATTTATGTACGTTTAATGTGATTTGCACTATTTACTATTTACAAACATTACAATGAGACAATAGTGAAATCATATGCTCAGCATCAAAAAGAGTATCGAAAGAGAAAAAATCTAAAAACAACTATAAAGTGCGAAAAAAATACGAAAATATACAAATATAAACAATCTAGATCTCCATATGGAATATGATTCGGAATTGAAGAAAATGCGTAAGTTCCTAACGGAGGTCCATCGACCGCACACGTATTTTTTAACATTCATTTTATTTTAATATATTTAACATACAGTATTTATTGCACTATTATTTTGTAAATTAATATTTTTCCACGTAAATGCTCTAAGTGTGTATAAATAAATTTCAAATCATTATTTATTTCCGCTTTCTCTGTAACGGAAGAGGAAGACGCTTCCCGGTAATCACATCCGGGCATTACAAATTATTGCGAAACAGGGGCATACAATGTTGCGTTAGTAGAGGGGAGGAATAGACGTTTCAGAATATCTAATTAAAATACAAGTTATAAGAGTTTGTTTTATTATATTCTTTATCTTTTTGCAGAACTCTCGTGTAAATCCAAAGAATGTTTTTTACTTTTTAAATGTAAAGTGTTTTTGTTCGTAAGCAACTCGGATTTTATGTCTCGAACGTTTTCAGAGTAACCGATTCTCTTAAGCAGTATAAACAAGAACTCAGCATTGATTGGTAGGTAAATAATTGGTAGGAATTATGACTATCAAAATTGTATATATTTTTTGCAGCTTATAATATATTATTATATTTATGGAAAAGCACCTTTGATACGAGCCAACTCGAACTCGAACAAAGAACTCCGCGGGTAGATACTAGATACATATACAGGGTGTCCCATATCTCGACGTCAAGCCGAAATCGGGCGATAGGCCAAAGTCATAATATTTATCAGAAAAATATTTAAAAAAATCTAAGTCATGTGTTTTAAAAATTATAAGCATTAAAAAAATCAAAAAAATCTACACCCCGCGACGGTCTTTTCACTCCTGTTGCTACAAATCTTTATTTTTATTAATTTTTTATTATTATTATGTAATAATAAAAACTATTAAATGAAACTTTTCATTTCGAATAAACTTGTACCGAGGGAAGATGCATGTCAGTCACGCAGGAGGAGCTTTACGGAAATAGACACTCAGGAATAAGACAAATAATTTTAATTTTAATTTAATTTACCAAAATTATAGAAGTCTAAATTACTAGCGGCGACATCTATATACATTTTCATGGGAATGACAAATTATGATCATAGATGGCATTGACCAATTTGGTTTAAAAATTCTGAACAAAGTGGATAAAAAACATGTATCGTCGTTGTATATATAATTAGGTAATCCTGTGTGACGTTTTAGTAAATTCTGACATAAACGAATAAAACTGTTTTAAAAAATAATTGGACAGACTAGATTTATAAAAAATATTTTAAATAATTACTAGGCACACTTTCCAGATGTTTTTTTTAAAATATATCTTCATTATTTATATGAAAAATTGACAAATTAATTCGTTCATCTCAGAATGTACTAAACGGCACATAGGATTTATTATATATACAGCGACATATGTTCCAAAAAAAAATTATAGATATGTGGATCTTGGAATGTTAAAATTTTGTAAAGTTCACTCAGTCACATGATAGGTCATAAGCCATACAAGCACCCAAAAATACTTCTATCTCTACATTTCTATATGAATAACCTCGTCTCTATAATTTATCTTGAACGAACTGCTCATATTTAGATAAACAGTGACATAATAATGTGTTATAATAAATACGTGATATAATAAATAATGTAATGTTATCAATAATACGTTCATGAAATGTAATTCAATTTATAACAAATATATTTGAAGGAAAAAAATGTGTGATGTATATTTAAAGTATTAGAATATTTTGAATGAAATACATTTTAAAAAATTATATGAAGTAAAAAATAAAATATAGTGACACAAATATACATACACGTAATAAAAAATTAAAAATGAATTATCTCATTAGAAATTAATGAGGAGTTTTATTTAGTAAGATTTTAACTTTTTTGAATACTCAGATGCAGTAAAACAGCCACGCAACACCACTACAGATATCTAGGAATCAAATATTTCATTAATCATAATTAATACCAGAGAACATTACGCAAAGTACAAAAAGTGCGTAAAATCATTGAACAATTGTGTGATTTGGATTGTGATATTAACCTTAACATGCTTATTTTTATATACGTTGTATTATAAACTTAATATACTTATTTTTAAATATTTATATATATTTCTTTGCATGTATACTTTTGTCATACATTTTTTTTAAATACAGTTATCTACCACACTTGTGACATTCTCATGTTCCATACACAAATTCATATTTTTATGGGACTGTATAAATTTGAAAAAAAACATCAAAATTAAATAATGTTTAACACATGTTTTAAAATTTAAGTAAACTTAAATAATAAAAAATAAAATATTGCAGGTAGTCGATTTAAATATTTTATTCCTACAAAAGAATAGAGGGTGTTGCGCTGCACCATTTTGCACGATTTTGATCTTTAACGAAAATCTCCATGAAACTCATCATTGAATATACCAGAGGCGTGCAGTAAGAACAAGAAGCATGACCTTTTTAACCATATATTTTGAAAAGAAATCGAGATAAGATGTATATCTCGCAGTATTCCTATCACAATAATTAACATATTATTCAGATTTTAATATTTCATAATATTCTGCTAGATAAGTATTTAATTTTGATTTTTTTTCAAAATATATGTTTAAATAAATGCCATGCTTCTTGTTCTTACTGCACGCCCCTGGAATATACTTATAATATAATAGTTATAATAGACCCACGTGCATTGTAAATAGTGATGAAAAATTAGAGACGTCGTATGAAGCAGATAAAAAAAAAATCTCAAAAATGCCTAAAGTGTGCATGCACAAGATTGTAAAGTCATAAACGTTACTTTGACCTCTGGAAAGAGTGCTATTACATTGTCTGTAGCCGGGGCCGACTCCCCCCCTACAGGGTGACGGTCCCGGCATTACGATGATTGCAAACCGATTCTACAGTTTAAAGTTCCGAAGGTAATGCCAAGTCTCCGCTTTCACAGCAACTCCACCGAGTCGCGAAGAATTTCCAGAGCAGGCGCCATCGGCGCGGCGGGGAAAGTATTATTGCTCGACTTTTATATTTCTTCACCAAAAAATATCAACTTTTTTCTTGTCCCGTCTGTTTTCAGACAAAATACTTTCAGACCAGTTTAATCTTTCCAAAGATTCAGGACTTTAAAATGTATTTTTGTTATTAAATACAGTGTCTCAAGCAGCGTGGAAAAAAATACAGTGTCTCAAGCAGCGTGGAAAAAATACAGTGTCTCAAGCAGCGTGGAAAAAATACAGTGTCTCAAGCAGCGTGGAAAAAATACAGTGTCTCAAGCAGCGTGGAAAAAATACAGTGTCTCAAGCAGCGTGGAAAAAATACAGTGTCTCAAGCAGCGTGGAAAAAATACAGTGTCTCAAGCAGCGTGGAAAAAATACAGTGTCTCAAGCAGCGTGGAAAAAATACAGTGTCTCAAGCAGAGTGGAAAAAATACAGTGTCTCGAGCAGCGTAGAAAAAAAATCGGCTAGAAATAAAAAATGTGGCCGGTATGTACATATTACTGGCGTTCTTTATCAATGCGGTGACATCTCATACCAAGGGTTCGATTCCCGGTGAAGCCAAGATACATCGATATGTTTTTCACTGGCCTGGGTGTTTTTGTGTTGTTTCGATGCAGTAATTACCAGTGGCGTGCAGTAGGTTTAAACTAAGTTATACTTTTACCGATTTTAGTAGATTATAACAGACCTATTCCACAGTACATTATAGGTAAATTTTTGTGAAAATTTTAAGTCAAAAATGTTTAATTTAAAATTTCTTTATTTATATTTTTATAATTTTATTTTTAGCAATATCTTTAAATATTTTTTTCAGTATTTCTGATTGATCTTTTGTAAAACGCTACTATCATTACAGAAAAGTAGGTATATGGAATATTAAAAAATCATTCACTTTAATACAAGTCAAAATGATACAGACGATTTCAAAAAAATCTGGTTAAAATCAGTGAATGGTTTTAATCATTTTATTTGACTTGTATCAAAGCAAATGAGTTTTTAATATTCGATTTAAATTAATGTAATGAAAGTCTAACGTTTAACAAAATATACATTAAACATTTGGAAAAAATGCGAACTTTGATGCTTATCTCCTTAATTGTTGACATTTCACCTAATGTGTAAAGAATATTTTTTTATTCAAAATTGAACTCCTCTGAAGTTTTTGCTACTAGCTACGAGACACCCAGCATGTACTTCGGCAAAATGATGAATATATTTCGGTTTATCGACCTTATTCTCAACTAAGCAATATTGCTATCTCTGTATGTTGACAGTTATTGTATAACATTGTAATGCCGCCAATTTTGACGTTTCACATTTGACACGTCTGAAATTAATGAATTCAATCAATTAGAAAGCTCATCTATACCTATAAAATTCAATGTCTGTCTGTTTGTCTGTCTGTCTGTCTGTTCTCTATACAAATCCACACCGTTTGTCCGATTCGATTCAAATTTTGCATACTTATGCTTTGGGACCCGGCGGGTAACAAAGGCAATATTTCCCCCCCCCTGTTCTCTTACCCCTTCCCCTCCCCCTGACCTATTTTCGATGCGAATCTGAACCGTTCGACCGATCGGACTCAAAATTTGCAAAATTATTCTTTAGGACTCGGCGTTTAACATTGGTGACATATCCCCTTTATTCTTTTACCCTTTCCCCCCCCTGATATATTTTCGATGCAAATCTATACCGTTCGAATCGAACCTTCGTTTACCCTCATTAATTTATTTTAAACTTAATCCTTTACCCGTGCAACGCCGGGTATGAACAGCTAGTTATTCATAATTGTGAATAACTTTACGTTTGTTTACATTTTAGAGCTTTCTAATTGATTAAATTCATTAATTTCAAACCTGTCAAACTTAAAACGTCAAAATTACAATTTTATACATTATGGCGTTATTACGGCGTTTATTACAGCGGCATTGCGGCGGCATTACAATGTAATAAATAAGTGTCATGATACAGAAATAGCAATATTGCTTAGTTCAGAATATGACCGGATATATTATATAATTAAATCGGGAATTGGACAAATTTCAATGTTACGCTTCTTTTTAAGGCTCGGTTGCGCCGGCAGAAGTAAATTTGGTTCGAGTAACATTGACCCGAGTAACTTTTTTTACCCTCAGCTGAGAGTAAACTCGATTTCGGGTTGCACAAACTTCTTTTTTACCGCTGTCAAACCAATCATAAGGCTAATAGGGTGCCAAGCGGAATAAACCTCAAATACCGCATTTGTCTATGGAATTTGATTTATTTCAGTTTTTCACCACTGGCAATACGTACTTTTGCGTGTCAAAATCAGTTCAAACAAACCACTTTATTCTATGAAACAAACCAAACAAACGTCAAACCATCGCTAAAATAACGCGAAATTAAAAGATTCATTCTAATGTTTACAAATTTCAATACGAAAATGACAGCGACAAAATTCAAATGACAAATACCTATATGGATAAATGTCACATTTTCAAATCAGCTGTGAGAGGACGGCCATTTTTTTTACCAACGTTTTTACCTTTACCCACCTATCTTGGAGAGTAAAAAAAAGTTACTCATATGTATGTACTTCAGCGAGTTAAATATTTTTACCATAGATGGCGCAAACCGTTTTAGTAAAAAAAGTTACTCGAGTAACTTTTTTTACCTTTACTTTAGATGGCGCAACTGGGCCTAATATATTAATAATTAATAAATCAGACATACAAATAAGGTCGATATACTCACGTAAATAAGGTTGATATATTCTCGTAGACCAGTGGATATGACTGGCCTCCCACACCGAGGGTTCCGAGTTCGATTCCCGGCGAGGTCACAATTAATCTATGTGATTCACTCAAGCCTGGGTGTTTTGTGATGTGTTTTGCTTCTGTAATTGGGTCTCTTGGCCTGTTGAAGCGCAAATTAAAAAATGTACGAGGCCGCTATAGCGTAACTGGTTAAAGCGCCTGCCCCGGATAGCAATCCGGTAGCAGCCAAATAATTTTCCTTTGATTTGATTTTTCTGTATGTCTTTATAATAAATTGATTAATAAATTTGGTTTTAAATTTCAGAGAACTTTGTTCTGAAAAATTGCAACTTCACAATAAGAATGTATTCTTGAATATAAAATTTTCTTTCTTTGCTCC
>JADDOH010017475.1:0-28014 GCA_016648135.1 Agrypnia vestita
CATCGGCAGGGCGCCGATATGGATGCATAAGGGGACGACGACGAAGGAAACCGCCGGAGCACAAGGGCGTGTTAGGCGAGGAAGGACCCGAAAGGGGGGTCGCGGGCGCGGACCCCATCGTCGGCAGGGCGCCGACATGGACCCGCCGGAGTGAAGTGAGAAAAAGAGCGAGGAGGGCTGCATAGGAAAACGCACACATACACACACGCACGCACGCAAGTAATAACCGGAAGGGAGATGAGTGACACCGGAAGCCAGAAGGCTGGAGATTTTTTTTCCGTTTTCCCTGTTCCCCAATATAGTTTGATAACCCCTAGGTCAGGAGTCAGTCCGAGATATTTTTTTTTTTGTTTTTGTCGCCTTGGCTCTTCGCGCGGAACGATAGGTTAGATCGCTGGGCTAATGCTGAAGAGGGAGTGCTAGCGACCACCAAACGCACATCAGGTGGCCTAATAATAACCGGTTCGCGTCAACTCGGGGGGGTGCGTGTTGATGTACCGGAATATGACGCGAACCAGGTTATTAATTTTGTCCTAGGGCAATACCGAAATCAAAGCGCCCATGTTTCGAAAATCACGCGCCATGTGGTCACAGCCAGAACAGCCCCGGCATGTTCGATCTTTTGTTCGAGGACGAAATATGTGACCTATTGTTCAAAAAAATAACATTGCGACGGACGATCGCCCTTAGGATAGCCCGCCATAAAACATACGAAACAATAAAATTAGAAAGTTAGGGTTGCCGAGGGCGTTGGGCATCGCCGAAGATATTAAGAGTGCACGGCCTTTTGTTAGGATGGACAACACGTTCGCAACCTTTTGTTCTTAAGTAACATCTTGGAAGGGTAAAAACGGTAAACCTTTTCTTGCAGCGGGACGTATATCTCTAACCCCGATTAAACAATAGAAAGAACATCTTGGCCAAATGCGAACACATGGGACAACGGTTTAGAAAGCTGCGTTTGTTAGAGAAGTCGCCATTGTTTTGGGAAAGGCATTTTTTTAGAAAAACAAGATAATAATTCCGAAAGTCGTCGCAGTAAACTTACTATTGTCCTCGACAGACAATAGAGATGTTTTAGAAAGCGCTGACATACCGATCCACCACATGGCGACACTATCCGCGAGATGTAGGATCGTATAAATTATATTATTATTATAAGGGCGCGAGGATCCCGCAACGCACGACCAGGCGGTCATTATCAATAAAGATAACAGGGGTCAATCAATTAAGAAGGTAGGTAGAGGCCGAATTAGAAATTGAGGCAAAGTGGTGAATCATAATATCAATGTAATATGTACCTAATTAATGATCAACTGGTATGTTTAATTTAAGTAAGGTTTAGGTAACCCAGGCCACCTCTGCAGGTGGATGTTACTCGTTTTATATGTAGTTTCCTCATTTATTCTGTATTCTATTGTTAAGTACCGAAATGAACGGGACATTGCAATTTCAAATAATAACGAGATCATCCCGAATTAATCTAACTTGTAGCAAATAATAAAAAATGTATTGATCGTAACAAAAGAAGAAAAAAACTTGATTGTATTATTGCCGACGATGTTTGATATTGATGTAATATATAATATATAACGTAATAGAATATTATCTCGTGAAAAAATGTAACACGGTTGAAGAGATATAAGATTCCGACTTTTTAGTCTTTTGAAATCTGTCTGCAGAATGAATTTTAGCACACGGGGTTGAAACAAAATAGTTTAATTAATTGCAAATAAGTAAATGCCGTGGTGGAATAACATTAATATTACTTTAGATCGAGGCTTTCATGTCTTATGTTTTCATATATTACATACACCTAAGTGAATAATGTTAATTTGTGAGTTTTAATTATTTTTAAGAATAATGTTAATTTGTCATTAGTTATTCAAGCTCCCAATATTGTGTTTTTTTTTTATACAAATTTGTAGGTTGTAGGTATATAACCTATCTGTAAACATGCAATTATTGTTTTGATTACTCGTTTAAGCAATATGATTTGTCGGTCTGTTTTAAAATAGTTGTTTTAATCTAGTAATAATAAAGCTTTCGAGCTTTATAATATTTGTAATTAATTTCACTTTTTACGATACACCATTCACTTTGGTATTTGCCCGCTTTAAAAAAAAGAAGAACATAACGAAAATTATGAAGTTAGTTAATTGTAGTAGGGACTTCCGCTACTGGTAGTGTTTCAGAATAATTCTTGTTTGGAAAATTTTCAATTGTCTGCCTGGTGGAAGGTGGCTTATATAATTTTTTAGTGTTCTCTATTTTTACTCTTATACCAGGGGTGGAAGAAAGCTGATTTGATAAGATAATGATTAGTATAATGAAAGTCCTAAAAAAAATGTTTTGCATTCAATCCAGCTTACATATTGAAGTAAGAATTTTCATTATTTAGGTGTAAATAATGTTACATTAATTAATTTACGCCAAGTTTTCTTAATTTTTCTTCTAGTAATAAGGTTTAACATAATTTCTTGAAAAAAAAAAGTGTCTATCGAATTTGATTATGTTAGTATATGTAAGCATTCCTTTCGGGAAAGTGGCGTTGATGCAAATTCATGTACTTTGTAATCCCAAAAGAAATTACAAAGATGTATACAGAACATTAACATTAGGGGACCCGCTTGAAGCATGTATCCCATGTAAATAAGTTTTTATGTTAATTGATTCACTAAGAAATGCCACGATGTCTGTATAATTTTAGCCCTTTGTTTTGTATCTCTATGTCACATATTGACAATTATGTTTGGTCCAACTAAGAAGTACGATAGCTCTTGTTTTATTTAAGCTAAAATTAAAAATAAAACTAAGTATCAAGTACATGTTGTCATTGTTAAAGAAAAAAAATTAAAAAGAAA
Organism: Agrypnia vestita; assembly: GCA_016648135.1. Taxonomy (NCBI): domain Eukaryota; kingdom Metazoa; phylum Arthropoda; class Insecta; order Trichoptera; family Phryganeidae; genus Agrypnia; species Agrypnia vestita. The sequence continues at coordinate 2,865 of JADDOH010017475.1, forward strand.
AAGAAAGGAAGAGAATATGCGGAGTGGTAAATTTTAAATACCGTCCGGTTTATCATAAAAGAAAAAAAAAAGAAATAATAATGATTTTGTGGAGGCGTCGAAGATAATCAATGTAAATAATAAGGATTGACCCGTAATGATGTAATGTATAAATAGCGTTAAATCAATGTTAATGATAAGGATTGACCTGTAATGATGTAATGTATAAATAACGTTAAATATTGAGAGGCCTACTGTAAGAATCAAACCGACGACTTAATAATAAGAATAATATTGTAATGCATACTCAAGGAATTTTACTGTGATCTAATGAAACCCTGCGTCAATCCCATGTAATTAGTCAATAATGGTAGAAATAACTGGTCGATAAAAATATGTCTATCTGGCGTGTCGATTTAATTAAGTATGTATATGCAAGCAGTTTTATTTTTGGGTAATAAGTGTTGATGCGAATTTGTGTTTTCAATTTTCCGCCTTTGCCAATTTGTACTGTAATATTTTCCTTAAGTTTAATTCATTTTGCAATGTGTTTTTGGTGACGGGATAGGGATATGAACAGTGAACAAAGCGTTCGTGAAATAACAAAGTGTTTAGGCCTACATACCAGAAAAGCATCGAGATTAGCCGCAAACTGGGAGAACAATAGGGGGCGGAACGGAGGCAACATTGGGTTCAGTAACCAATAGCGTCAATCGGGACCTAGGAGGGATCGAGAGAGACGAATGGACGACGAAGGCGGACATCAAAGGAGCCAATCGGCGAAGGAACAACTGGAGGCTTCCCCTCGACTCCCCGCGACCACACCCTGGGTCGCCGGGGAGAGAATATAAGGCGAAGCCGGCCGCCAAGAAGGCAGTTGAGTTAGGAGTCGAGTTGAGTTGAGTGTGGAGAAGCTAGAGATTCTAGCGGTGCCCGTAAAAACAGCATCGCCGATCACTCTAGCAACTCCTGGAGGAGCGAAAGCGCGAACGGCAACAACCGCCATCCGCTACCGAGTGCTGTGACGCACCGCCGCAAACGCCTAAGTATCAGTGCCGCCGCGACGCCGCAGCGTACCACCGCGACGGAGGACCGACGCTCTGCCGACGACCGCCACGACGCCGACGTCAGAAGCCGCCGACGTAGCCTGCACAGTCAGAGGACGACGCCGACGCCAGAGGCCGCCGCCCACCACGAAGCAGCACGAAGAAGACACCTGCCGAACTCTCCGAAACAGGTTACCCCGATCTAAAGACTTTTTCTCCGCCCACCTAGTTCTACCGAAGTGTTAATTTAATCTCGTCACCATACATTTTAGCAGTGAGATCAGATTTTTTATGTGTTTTGTCTTTTTTCTTTCTTTGTTTATAATTTTGTCCTCTCCCTCTAAATTAGGGTTCATGTAATTTTTAATTTAGTAACCACTTTGCTGCGTCGTATGTAAGTTAAGATTAATGTTTCATGTAAATTAATTTGCTACAGTGCCCAATATAGAAACTTGTAAAATTGTTTCGATTTTATTATTTTTATATCCCTTCACCCGCCTCGAGATATCAGTGTCCTAGTCAGTCACCTGACGTTTTGATTGTACCTAGGGGAGGGCGTAACCGCCGGCATACGTAGATCTGAGATCTCCCGGCCGGTTTACCACACCGTGATTTAATATCACCTCTGACCCCTCAGACCCCTTACCCCCCCTACTCCGGTATATCAAACTGTCAACCAATATATTGCGTCCATTTTGTGTGCAACTTTCTGATCGCGTTAGTATTTTCTAGATAAATAATTCCGTAAATTTAAAAATAAATATGATTGGGTAGGGGGTATAGTCCGTTCACTTTAAGAAAGCCACTTGTATTAGTGTAAGTTACAATGCGTTTACAAAAACTCGTAACATTATTTTTTGAGTAAATGATAGACGCAAAAAAATATAAATAGTTTTTTATTTTCTTAACCTGAAATAAATGTATTATAAAAATATACTAGAACACAACACTAGAATGGCTCAAAATTATCACATAACCTACGCCAAAACAAAAACAGGACAATCCCGATTAATTTGCAACGGATTAAAACTATACAACGACCTGCCACAACTGACCACTGACAAATTCAAAACATATGTGACAAAAATGCTAAAACTCGTTCAACTATTAAAAAATGACTTTGTATCTAAATTATATTATTATTATTATATTCCTATATTGAATCATGTAAAAATGTTATCCATAAACCTTTTAGGTTTCTATTATATTTAAAAACAATATATATATACATATATAAAATTCTCTATTTAATGTCCGTCACTAATGTTATCATGGTGCTACGCTACACAGGATATACAGAATAGCAGCAGAAACTTGGCCGGAAGATTCCTGACTATATTATGAATCTAAAATGTTCAAGCAACCACGACTTAATATGAATAGTTATGGAGATATGCAATATCAAAGTTTGCATTTTTTTTTCAATATTTGTAAATTATTTTTTTGTAAAAAGTAGAACTATCATTACAGTAACTTATATCGATTATGAAAAATTCATTTGCTTCAATACAACTTAAATAAAATGGTGAAAAACAATTTTTGCAAGGTTTTTATCATTTTGTTCGACTTGTATTAAAGCGAATGAATTTTTCATAATCGATATAAGTTACTCTAATGATAGTTCAACTTTTTGCAGAAAATAAGTCAGAAATATTGAAACACAAATGCAAATTTGATATTGCTTATCTCCATATTGATTTTAGGCCATGGTTGCTTGAACATTTTAGACTCAAAACGTAGGCAGGAATCTACCAGAAAAGTTTCTGCTGCTAGCTCTGGTACACCCTGTATATAATAATTTTTTTTTAAATTAGTTCCCAGTAATAATTATTTTGAAATCTATTCGTAACCGTAACTAGAATCCAATAACTGATCTGATTTCATTTTCAAAATTAGTATGATTTCAAAATTGTTATTAAATAAAATGAAAACATAGACATTATGCTTTTTTAATAAAATACTCTGAATTACATTTTTTTTTAAATTTCATGATTGTTTAGAATATTTCAGTTTAATGATAATTAAAACTAGTAAATGTATCCACTATTGTAAGACATATGTTATTAGTATTAATCATTAATAAAAATATATCATTCCCTATGCAACAATGTCTATCACTAACGCTACCAGATGGCACAAATAATGATGAGGTGTATAAAATAAGGTACAAAAAAGGTATAATTCTCTACGTAACAATGTCCATCACTAAAGCTGTCAGATGATTAAAATAATAATGAGTTATACGAAGCAAAAAAAGCAAAATTCTCTATTTAATGTCCATCACTAATGCTACCAAGGCGCTACGCTATTCTGGATAGCGCTGTTCTCACAGCTTTAAATGGCGGCCGAAATATATAATAAAATTACGTTATTTTTACGGATTACGACTAGTTTAAAATAAATAAATAAGCTTGTATAATTGTGGTTAAATAATTTCAAATTCTTATAATTAATTTTAATCAGATAAACTATAGTCGTCTGTATCGGACTCCGAATTCACGACTAAATTTATATTAAATTGATTAAAGTCTGTGATTTCATCCATTTGAATATCCATTTTAAATTTCTTTTGTATGTCTGCAAACATTTTTCTATTCGCTGTTGGTTATTTTGTCAACTTTTTCCATAACTAATCTTTATTGTATATTTATATTATTGTTACAGATATTTATATACATTTAAAACTATCTCCTTTGCTTGACCTGAAAGCGATTTCCTCTTATATTCGTGATTTAAAACATATTCGTGATTTCACCGTATCTTTAAGCAAAAAATATTAAACAAAGAAACGACCACCCCGCTCGCCGGTCAGTGTGTTACTGAAGCGGCCAATGGAGTTGGTTTAAAAACGAATGCCACTTCATAATTTACGTGTTACAGAGGGTATTACTCACACTAATGCATGTGGCTTTCATAAAGTGAACGGATCCAAACTACAACGTTTTTAGAGGTTTGGTTAATTTGAAACAAATGTGTAATTGCATATTTTGAGTACAATTGTATATTTTGTTGGTATTTGTGGGGTTAATGACCCGTTTCTCCACGCATTTTGACCAGCACCTAATTCCCACGGAAAATCAATCGGGCAAGAAAAAGCGCGGAGTCTGCATTTACATACAGATAAGATCGACAGTGGAGATTAGAAATTGCTGACCTGGCGCATTTCACGCTGCATACAGGTGAATAACAATAAATAATGCAAACGCGAATGCTGCTGAGGGCACAAATCTCACGAAGACAAAGGATTGTAAGTATGCTGACGGCTCCCTTCTCACACAAGTTTTTTGTACACGTCTCTACACCAAAATCGGAATATAAAAGAAAGATGTGGTGGCGAAGTCCAAAGTAGTTCGTTTCCCTCGCCCCAACCACGAGGTCACGCTGCCCGACGACAGCTACTCGTAGCATCACCTAGCTACGTAGCTCGTCTCTCTCTACGCCATACGATCAATATTCAACCTGCAGTGGATACGACATCAAACCATAATCACTACGCCGCTCATCTCTTTCCTCTCTACGTCTCCAATCTCCAATCCATCGTTCATTGACAGCCTCATCGCTCAACTGTCTTCGCAACTTCCAGCAGCGAACACCATCTGCTTCCAGCGGTATCACATCATCCTCGACCTCACCGCGATATGCCACCTGCATCAGTTATCAGCACCATATCCAGCTTACAGCATGATCTTAACCTTGACCGCTTCCTGCACCCGCTACGCACATGACCAGGAACAAAGTTGACGGCCCCAGGCGTACTCAATCAGTTGACACGCCGATGACCGCCGTTATCTACCGAGTGGCAAAGCACTGACTGTAATTTAATCGAAAATAAATAAACTCCACAAAACCGCGACCGCGACTTTCTGTTCATAAAAGCTGTTGTTCATCCTGTAATACATTGTACAAAAGTGGGATCCGAGACACGTTACCCCACAATCTGGTGAGTCATCCCTAAATATTCATTCCAATCCGTAATTAACGACTTGTATATAAGTGAGTGGAAACAATGACGAAGGGGTTGAAGACTTCACTGGCAACTTCAGCACCCCTACTGCCGACCAATCAGAGAAAAGATGGGAGGAAATGCACCCCACCCCGGTTTCCGCGCAGAAACTAACAAAAAGCCTGAAGCCCCTCAAAAAGTTTCATCTTTTTTCGATCCTGATCTGAGGTAGTAATAATCAAGCTTGCTGGGAGACTGCCCTTTGCATATTCTGTCACGATGCTTTGTGGTGAACTTCACGTGCCCGGCATGCAGCCGCCGGACGCGCGAGTGCAGTACATTGAAGAAGATTGCAGTGCCAGTATGAAGGACGCCATCCAGAACACGAGGAGTGCGGCCCACGTGCGTCAGATGCGACCTTCCGGGCAACCATGCCTAACCAGGCATGGTTGCTCGGATTCCCCCGATTCGGTGCTGGAGGACAGGTGGAGATTTCCAATCCGGAGGTGCAAGAAGAGAGAAAATGCGAACAATTGTTCATTGAACACAGCTCGTTACCGGGGCGCGTGCCAGCGATCAAGCGGAATAATGTGATGTTATAAATCACTGACTTAAAAATCTCTATAAGGTCGACCGTCGAGAGGTTTTGTATGATTCATGCCAAAATATATATTTCAATCTCATTTGCACTACCATTGGTTCCATATAAAAGAAGAAGACAGATGATAGCAGAGTTAGATGATCACACCAAAGCTCTCAGCGGTTGATTTATACCAAACACCAATTTATAAATAGCTAACTAGCGCATTTCATTTCCTTATTAAATGTAACAAGAATAAAATATATAATTGTACTCAATATACTAACACGTATTTAATTAATTCACAAATCATTCGAGACACGTCTTTTTTATGGTACAACTGATACTAATAATAGCAATAAAGTTTAAAAAAATATATATACATATAATCCGTTTCTACATAGGTAATAGAGATTTTCACGTAAAATAATGTATTAGTAATTCAAAAGTTTCATCAAACGAATGAAAATACTAGATTCTATAAATATTTTAATGATCTGATACACATCAATATGTGAGTCGAGAAAAACGCACATTAATTACAGAATAATAAAACATTTATTTTACAAGTCAGTAGGTGTATTACAATAACAACAAGGCTCACTTTACAAAGTGTCTTAGGTTAGGTTTATAATAAAATAATAGCCTCACAATCACCATTGACATAATCTTTTGTTCAATAACTTCATTAATTACTAAAGGCACTCGATGAACGTACACTATATAGAGTGGACACTACTCGTATATAAACATAAATACGAACGCACACATCGTGCGACACTCAGGCGGTACCTAAGTTATTGAAAGTATAAACTTCAAATAGTACACTTCATTTCAAAGCGAACACTACAAAGTACACACACTTCAAAGTTATCGAAAATATGAGAAACATACTTTAAATAGTGCATTTTTTACGTGAAATTTTTGGGAAGTTGATATAGATAAATGAAGAAATCTCTGGAAACTGTAACACCCCCCCCATGGTTTGATTTTTTTTTGGAATCGAATGAAGAAATCTGGTTGGCGACCTTTTTTTTTTATTTTTATTTGGGAAAAAATATTTACTTCACTAGTACTGCAATTTTGTAGTACAATTACTTCACTTCATTTCGTAGTACTACAATTACTTCACTTCATTTCGTAGTACTACAATTACTTCACTTCATGTAGTTTTTACTACAATTGTAGTGTACACTTTGTAGACTTCAAACTGGTGAACGTGTGTGTGTTGTAGTCTTCATTTTGAAATGTAGTCTGGAGGTCTCACTGGCTCACTGTCTGGGCAACGCAAGATTTTTTTCCGATTCTTTTTAAGGAATCTTATTTTCTATCTCGTATTTTTTAACATTCGCGGATACAGATGCGGATGCGGATATTTTGAGGCTCACATCCGCAGATGCGGATCTCAAGTTTTTTAAGAGTACCTAGTTTAATTATATGAATAAAAATGAAAGTGATGGTAATTTTTTAATATTTTTATTTAGTATTCAAATTTTTAGTACTTAAATTTAAAAACTGGTGCATTATATTTAATGAAAAGCAATGTTGCTGCCTTTTCAAGCTCCAGTCTGTTTCTCAAAGGTTCATATTATATGTATTAATCCCGCGCACTAAATATTTATCGCCTCCACCGTCAGTACCTAACACTGGTTGGTGGAGGCGATGAATATCTGCGTGCTATTCCAGATAATATTTTTAAATCACCCCAATTGACGCGGACTTTCTGAAATATTCAGCCTTTTTTATTGCGATATGAAAGCAATTCCTTCTTGAGAACAGCATCGGTGGTGTCAGGTATTTCTTCACTCGACGAATCTAGCATTATGGCAAGATCGCTTTTCAAGAAAGTCTTATTGACCGTACCTATTATTATGTTATCTATGACCGTACCTACCGGACGTCCCAGGATGTTCCGATTTTTTTTACAGGGAATTTCTCATTCTAATTCTTTTCGCTTTTTCGAAATGATTAGATGATATTAGACGATATTGGAGAATCATCAATATTTCTCGTCTTCAATATTTCATCTTTAATCTTTTCCTCGGTTACTGGTTTGAAAAATTTGTACTATGTAAGTGGATATGGCATATAAATAGTTCTATTCCAAACTAGAAAATTTAGCTGAAACATCAGATTTCAGAGTCGTGATTACCTACCAGCCGAATTGGATCAGAATTCTGTGATTTTGTTACATGGTCATCAATTTTTTTCTTAAGCGTTTGAATTATTGGAATCACTGATGATATGAAGGTCTGAAATAATAATAATAATAATAATTGGATAATTTGTATAGCGCCGTTTTCGCGAAATACTCACCTCAAGGGCGCTTTACACAGAGAAATTATTATCTTACAAGACAACTTACTGCTAGAAAAGAAAAAACTTATTTACTATTACTTATTCACTAGGTGGCATACAAGAAGTGGAATTAAAATTGAGTACTATAATAGTTTGTGAGTCCCTGAAAGAATTATGTGTTTTCGCGGAGTGCACAATATGAGTGGAAAACATTAGCTAGCGTTGTTGTGGTTAGATTTTATAGGTTTTTATAGGATTGTCTAAATAAATGCGTCTTAAGTTGTTTTTTGAACAGTGGTAAGCTGTCAGTTTGTCTGTCAGTTTGTCTCAGTTTGTTAGGTAGTTGTTCCATAACTTTGGTCCAGCCACCGCGAAAGCACGATCACCGAAATTAGTTTTGTGGACGCGATTTACTTCAGCTAACCTATTTGTATTAGATGTTGATGCTGAGCGAAGTGTTAGTTGTCTATTATTTGCGGAGAATGGAATGCAGAAGTCGGTTATGTATTGAGGGGCCATGTTGTGAATAGCCTTAAATATTGTAAGGCAAAGCTTATATTCAATCCTCTCTGGACATCTAAGCCAGTGAAGGTTTTGAAGATGGTTTGAGATGTGCGCAAACTTTGAAACGCCGGTAATGAGTCTTGCGGCGGCATTAAATACAGATTGTAATTTGTTTATTTCCTGTTTCGGGAGATGAGCGTAGATACCATTACAGTAGTCTAAGCGAGAGATAACGTATGCATTTATTAGTGATTTTGTTGCTTCTGTTGGGATGCTTTTGCGAATAGATTTAATGCGGCGTAAATGATAGAATGCAGAGCTGGTTGTGCTATTAATTTGTTTACTAAGAGACATGCTTGAATCCAAGTAGACTCCAAGTAGTTTGACATTAGTTTTAGGAATTATGTCAATATTTGAAATAGAGAGTGGGAGTTTTTCCAACAGGTGTTGGCGTCTTCGGGTAGCTGTCCAAAGGAACTCAGTTTTGGTCGGGTTAAGTTTCAGTTTATTCGAGGACATCCAAAGGTTTACGTCATTTATGCACTGAATGATAGATTGTTTTAGTATGTTTGTATCGTTTGGAGAACAATGGAAGTATAGTTGCCAGTCATCAGCATAACAGTGAGCTAGAAGTCCGTGTGTGGTAATGATATCAAATAAATCTTTTGTGTACATGATGAAAAGTAAAGGACCTAATACCGATCCTTGTGGAATACCTGACTTCATGCAAACCGGTGCTGATTCAATGTTATCAATAACTACCGTTTGGAAACGGTTCGAGAGATAGGATTGGAACCATTTAAGCGCTGTACCGCGTAGACCGTAAGATACTTCCATTCTTCTCAGCAAGAAGTCATGGTCAATTGTGTCAAAAGCGGCACTCATGTCAAGAAGAGAGACGAGTACTAATTTGCCCGTATCTATTGCGAGTATGATGTCAGATAAAATTTTAAGGAGTCCGGTTTCTGTAGTGTTCCGCACAGAACAGGCAACAAAGGTGCGGTCCGCTGATTCCGCTTCAGAAGCCTTCGGGATGTCTCACACAGCACGGGCGCACCGTGTGAGCAGCTGGAAAAAGAGCGATATTAGTACACGGGAATGTGCACCAGAGGCGACAGCAAAGAATTTGCTTCGAGCAAAATGTCTAAACTCGACGAGGTCGTCAAGAATAATCGTCTTAAAAAAGACGGTTGAACTGCGAAGAAATACTTAGCTTGGCAAAATCCGCGCCAGCAATCAGCACTCCGCAGAAGCGGTAGGTACCGAGCGTGAACGTCCGCTCAGAGTCAGCACACCGCAGAAGCAGTAGGTACCGAGCGTGAATGTCCGCTCCGTGTCAGCACACCGCAAGGCGATCGCCGCCGATAGCAAGTACTGGGCGTGAAGCGAGAGCGCTCGGCGTTAGCAGGCAGCAACAGCAGATCCTGATGACGTAGTTCGGCTCGAGCTCGAGAGCGAGCGATGTCAGCAGGCAGCAAAATCGTAGGAGGCAGTCGGGTGAGTAAATGAAACACACGTGAAGGGTTTGCCACGGCGTTTTAAACCAGACTGAAGGCCGGTCCGCCTTGACGCGATATTTATACCCTCGGCCGGGACCAGGAGGCCCCGGCCTCGAAGCCAATTAAAACAAGTTACAGTTTGCATACAAATGGCGCGTTTCGGCCGCTTATTTCTACTACATACATTACAGTTTTTTAATTATTAAATTAAACGCACCTCCCCCGGAGGATTTACATATATGTCATTACATGGACTGCGTCTCAAAAAACAGCCTGACATATTGCGTGGCAACCTTGAGACATTATTATTAAAGCAACAGTTAAAATATATCTCATTTTCTGGCCCGGCGGGCTATGAAATTTCAACAATTAAATCTCTTAAAAATCCAAATTAACTTTTAGGTTTAGTTTTTTGTGTCTATTATATAGAGTGCGTCGCAGCGCATCTGTTGATATATCACACTTTATTGTAAGTCGCAGCTTACTATAGTTATGAATTTTTAAACTTTTCAACAAAAAACTAATTTTGTAATTTATTCAAAATTATTTGCACATATGAGTGTGTATATTCTCTAGATAGGTCTTGATCCACTGATCATTATACAAAAAGAATTATCAAAATCGGACACCTCTGACGGAAGTTATTCCGGTTTGTGTGTTTACATGAGTATTTGTATGGAAAAAACCCAGCCCAGTATGTCGCTCATAAGCGGCGGCTGGTTTTGTGTTGGTGGTGTCAGACTTATGTTTCCATATTAATGTGATTGTGATTCACTCATTAATAATGTATTTGAAAAAGTATTTAGATTTTTCCTTGCCATAAAAAATGTATGTTTTTTACCAATGATCTGTTGGCAATCTGTTATGCCATACAGTCAATCATTTATTGTGTCATCTGTAGACAACTTTTTATGTCTTACAGAGTGTGTGCATGTGTGTGACTCTACTACTTATCTTTTATAAGTGTTGAGACAACTTTAATGTTGCTTGTCTGGCAAATATGATGATAATAGGGTACAAGGTGCGCCTTTTTGCGCAAATAAAAACATCTCCCGCCCGCTCTTTTTATTAAAACAATGAAAATGCGGTATCTTATTACATAGAATTATGATTCAGGTCCATCTGAAATCAAAAAACCATTAATTTCCATCATATTAGAGAGCTCTGAAATGTTAAAAATCTGAACATTAATATTTTCATATAATATTTTTCAGTAAAAACATACACATTTCAGATCATGCACTCTAACGCATTTCCATTGTCATCAGCGGGATGCGTTCTCATGGAGCTGAGGCTCCGCATTCGCTCATCCCCTCTCCCGGGTGCCGCCGCCTGACGCCGAGACACGTATAAGGACAACCACCGCGGCCGAGAACTCGCGCGCTGTCCTCGGCACGGTACCCATCCTCAACCGGGGTACGGCGATCGGCGTTGGCCCTGAAAGGGGCCTTTGCTCTGCTTCATTCACATCAGAAATTTCTATCATTTATATGACGCGATTACGTCAACCACAGAGCTTGAAAGTTCGGTTGCCTGACGGTAGGCGCAGGCAATGTCCTGTCCGTAACATGTAGAGTGGTGTTTTCTGTAGGCTGATTGAAATTTACTAAATAAATTGTGTGCGTCCATATATGCATTCAGCCGCGAAGACACAATTCTTTCAAGCAGTTTAGCGATAAGTGGTAAATTGGATATAGGTCTGTAATTATTGAGGTCTTCTGCATCTAGCGTAGGTTTTTTTAAAATTGGAGTCACTATTGCACTTTTCAGAAAGTCGGGAACTTCTCCAGTGCCTAACGACATGTTGTAAAGTTTACAAAGAAAAGGTGCTAGTTCTTGTATGCAGGATTTGAAAAGCCAAGTTGGTATGGGGTCCAGGGCACAATGTTTGGTTGGAGAGATTCTCGTAATACGTATAATTTCTGCAATATTAGTGTCTGACAGAGTGTCAAATATAGTGTCACCTGGTAAGAATGATGGTTCTGTACTAGATAATGTTGAAAGCCTAATTTTGTTTATCTTATCTTCGAAGAAGTCTGACATTTTGCTTGGGGTGATATTTATAGAAGGAGTTTTGTATGCTTGCGGTTTTCCTAAAACGGTGCTCAGTGAATTCCACATTTGTTGAGGGTTTCCACTCTCAGCAGCAATTTTTGTGGTCCAGTAAGTTCTCTTTTTGAATTTTACTTCCTCTCGATATTCTATTTGTGCAGCAATCCATTGTATTCTTTGAGCTTTGGGATGAGGTTGCTTGTATGCTCGTTCTAGTTGCTTAGTTCTAGCTGCTTAGTTCTCGTGTAGCTTCTTCAAAAGGTTTAAACACCTCAATACAGGCAGCATTCTATGATTTTTCACTTTTCTTGCAAAAATGGGTTAATGTCGCTGTCCTGATGTCGCTACCTGCATTTCACTTTTACCGATAGTCGCCCAACTTTCACTTTTCCCGGTAGGCGCGCGGGCCACCGGCCAGCCCGGGGTGTAACACAGTGCGGGCACCGGTGCGGCGCGGGGGTACGACCCCACATATCAGTACATTAATCAACTCCACCTCCGAAACAAATACCTTTGTATGATCATTGATCAACACCTAAAGTGAAATAGACATATAAAACTTGTAAAAAGAATAAGGAAATGTATCTACATATTCGTTAGATTAAGACATATTGTTTGAAATGATTACAATACAATACAGCGAATATTCTGGAAAGTTCTTACGTGGCGAAATAAACCGAAGCGAAATTAATAATTGCGGAAATTGGATGGAATATTCTAGTAAATAGATTAGAAAGTGTCTATTTACGAGTGATAAATTTGCGAAACAGTTTAATTTAAGGATTAGCGTTACATTTAATAGTGATAAGTGACCTTGTACGATTGAATAATTAATTATTCAATAATCAATAAATCCTGTATTAAATCCCAGCGTTTTCATTAATTCCTCCTGCAGCCACGACACGTGACAATATTTTAATTAATAAGTACAACAATTATTAAAAATGTGTATTACGCCATTGTTCACTCTCAGCTCTTATACAGCGTTATTAGATGGGGAGGTGCTTATTAAAAAAATCTAAGCTCAGTAAAAATATTACAAAGTATCATATTAAAGTAGTACTGAAAAAAAATGTACCTTTTCAACAAAAGATCTTTTTAAATTGTTTCCAGTACCAAAAGTTGATGATATTTTCAAGCAAGTTTCCATATTGAAATATGTAAAGAAAAAAACCATATAGAAAACCAGGAATATTTTAAGCTTATGAGAAATGGAAATCAAATTATAACGCCTAAATTTAAAACAACCCAAATGCAGGACTACTATATTTATAAAGCCATTAACTACTACAATGACCTATGAGATACGCTGTATCAATAACATTTCAGAACTAATTAAAAAATTAAAACCTTCCTAAAATCCAACTTAAATTCATAAATCGTTTAAACTTACAGCTTTTTTCAAAATACTTCAATATTATTCGTTATCAAATTACCTTTTATTACCACCCCCATTATTAAATTATTCAAATATGTACCTTTATACAAAATAAGAACTGAAGCTTCCTCATCAGACTCAAGAGTTTCTCTTTACTGAAGAGGTCTACATGACTAACAAAGTATTAAAGAAATGGCAATTTAATATGTAAATATGTAAGATTTGTATTTTGTACCTTAGATTAAATAAAATAAAATAAAAATTACCCGCCGGATCCTAAAGTATACAAAATTTGGGTCAGATCGGTCGAGCGGTGTAGATTTCTACAGAGATTATATTGGGAGGAGAGCGAAATGTCTCCTATATTACCAGCAGGGTTCTAAAAAATAAGTCCTAAAAAATAAAATAAATTTGGGTTAGATCGATCAAACGGTACAGATTTATATGGAAGATATGTCAGGGAGAGGAGGAGCGGTAACCAAAATTATTTTAGCAACCGGCTCGACAGAACCGGTGAGAACCCATAGCAGCACACCACTGCCAAGAAGTCAATTTGGCTTTTCTCTCATTTTTTTTCATTTTATTTTCATTTATTGGTTTTCTTACAGCCATATAATTAATCAATCTTGAAAAAAAACAATAATTGATGTACAGAATTTTGGGCCAATTACAAGAAAACACGTATATACAATCGATAAAAAATAAGAAAAAACATGTCTAGTAACATGTATATTTTTTAATTCGAGATTTGATTAGATACCTAACAGTTAAATTGCCAAAATTGAAAAAAAATGGCGCTGTAATTATCTACTAAAAAGGCAATTAAGTTTGTGTTACCTGTTAAAAATTGTTATGTGTATCAATCTCGATCCCAACTGTTCTGCACTTCTCTGGGCACCACATTATTATCTTTCTTCTTCTTAGCGCTTGTTCAGACACAGCGGGAACCGTGCCGTTTCAGAATCGCATGAGATCCGTGCGGGTCTCATTTACCTAGGTTTGTATGTGATCGTTCAGACACAACCGTGCGGTTAGTCAACCGCTGCGGTGCCCGCAACCCAACCGCTAGAAAATAGACCCGCACGGCGCCCGCACGATCCTATTACTATGGGGCCTTACGAGAGCGTTCAATCGCGTTGCGGGCACCGCACGGTTCCATGTCACAACAGGAGCACGCGTGGATTATATTCTCTTTTCTATGATTATGGATCGCTTTGACACTGAATTTTTTATTGATGAAGTGGAGAAAAGACCTGTAATAGTGTGAGGATTACTCAAATATGCCAAGAACCAAGCTTGGCAGGAGTTGGTGGAGATATTTGGAAATGGTGAAAAAAAATAGTATTTTAGAGAAGTAGGTATTTATTAATCAAAAATGAACTGACAGAGTGATATTTATGTGTCTTGCCATGGAACATGGCCGTCGTTAACAAAGTAATGAGCGAATATATCTCTGATATTCAAAGATGGAGAACGGCACCAGAACTGTCAAACTGACGTTTATTTTCGCGCGCACAAATCGCTTATTAACCGCGGCTGTGTGAACAGATGACACAAATCGCGTGTTTTGAAACGCGATTCTAAAACTGAACGGTTCCCGCTGTGTCTGAACAAGCGCTTATGGCGCCATTTCCTACCGGAAGTCGGCGATCATACTGGCGATTACGACTTTATTTATCGCCGCACGGAACAACTCAGTCGAGTAACACTTATGGACTTTCGATGCGGCGCCTTCCTTCGCTTCTTTTACCATTTATTTTCCCCTGGATGATTTAGAATATATTTTGGTTTAGACTAGATTGGTTTAGACTATATTTTGGTCCTCTCATAATATGTCCGAGAAAGTAAAGCTTTCATATCTTGTCTTGATAGTCTGCAGCACTTCTCGGTCTTTTTTCATACGCCGGAGGACTTCAACATTCGTCACTCTATCCACCCAGGAAACTTTCAATTTTATTATTTATTTTAATATTTACAGTGGACCGCGGTAATCCGACCCCCCTGTAATCCGACATTCATATTATGATTTTTATTCATAATTTTTGATTATTTTAGTATATACATTTGTTTGTACACAATTATTTCCTAATGTAAAGTTATTATTTTTCGTAAGTTCTGTAGCATTAATGACGCTAATTTTATAATAAAACGTAAGCTCTCTATTGTGTTGTTTAATTTACTAAATTTGACATGCACAGTGAAGTATGATTTGTACTTCAGAGTATAACATATAAAATCTTATCATTGGATCTGTAATTTGTTGGATTACAAGGTACTCGTTTGTAAAATATTCCGGACTATAGAGGATCTTTGGCAGTACTCTATAATCCGACAAATTTGATAATCCCTGCATCGCCCTGCAAAACGTTTGTCGGATTACCGCGGGTCCATTGTACTTACAAATTTATTATCTCATTACATTAATTATTTCGTGGATAGTGTTTAAATACATTTTAATTTTATGAAGTTTGAAATAATTACGCCTGTGTGTAGATGTCCTCAAAATTAAGGAAAGTTTATTACATAAATGTTAACATCAACAATTTTGATCACATAAAAATGTGGGTTCATAAACTAATTATAAAATTAAATTGTACACTAAATAATGAATTCCAGTTTTAATACAATTTGGTAAATTAATTTGTTGATATATTGTATAAACATTTATAAATAAATAAATAGTAGGTAATAAAGAATGTTAAAATAAATGCTAGGCCACAGTATTACCTACTATAGAACTTAAGACTAAAAATATATTAAAAATTCGTTAGGCCCGTGAAGAAAATCTTATAATAATATTTGACACAGTTTTATATAATCACTAAAGATGGTGTTAACCAAATTTAGAAAGGAAGCAAGATGATGTAATAAATTAAAGGTTCAATACTTTTATAATATTACATTTATTTTAGCTACCTTCCTAAACAAAATGTACCTTTCAATCCAAAAGATCAGGTCTTCAAGAAAATGAGGTAAGAAAAAATATGCAGCTACCTACTTATTTATATTTATATAATGGTGTATTTTTTAAATCATTGTTATTTCTTGTTTTACAGGTTTTAACTAGTTAAAATAATAATGGATTATTCAATATTTTGTACTTTTTTCTAAACATAAAATTCGATTACTTGGTGTGACAATATTGAATTATGTATTCCCCTTCATTACTCTTTACTCTCACTCAGCATTCTACTAGTTTTCCGATTTCTCATTTGTAAAAAAACTTTGTTTTTAGAACCAATTTTCTATCAAATTCTGTAACGTGATCCACGAAATTAGTTAAAAAATGATGCTCCATTTTACTTTTAATTTTGTTTTAGCATTATTTACAAAAGAACTTTATCAACATTAAATACGGTTCTTCTTTAATTAGTACTATTTTAAAATCAAATTTCTTAATCAATTAGAAAGACATAGGCCCATAAAAATCAAATCAACGAAAAAATATCTGGCTGCTACCGGGATTCGAACCACGAATCTCCTCCTATCCGGGAGATCCGTGGTTCGAATCCCGGTAACAGCCAAATATTTTTTTGTTGATTTGATTTTTCTGTATATCTTTCTAATTGATTATTATATTTGATTTTAAATTTCACAGAACTTTGTTCTGAAAAATTGCAACTTCACAATAAGAATGTATTCTTGAATATAATGTATAGTACTATTTTATATTATGCAGTCGTTATATTATACGAATGACGTACTCGTTGAGTGCATTCGGACCTACCCTGTGAAAATGAGCTTAATTTTGACATACTAACATAATTCTGACATACTCACATAACTAAGATTTTTAG
This sequence comes from Agrypnia vestita, assembly GCA_016648135.1. Classification (NCBI taxonomy): domain Eukaryota; kingdom Metazoa; phylum Arthropoda; class Insecta; order Trichoptera; family Phryganeidae; genus Agrypnia; species Agrypnia vestita. The sequence continues at coordinate 19,941 of JADDOH010017475.1, forward strand.
TAAATAAAATTTGGCTCCCACATGAAATAATATGTCTGTAAAACAAAATATCTTTTGATTTTATGGGAAGGGAAAACATTTTCTGTAAAATAATGATACAGACTTTTACTAATTAATCAAACATTCTATTAGAATGCTATTTAAAAAAAAACACATTAAGAAATAAATACACAAATAATCATATGCATGTAATATTCCCTAAAATATTATGTTACGATACCCCCTAGTCCGGAAAAAAATCTTATTTTAATGGTTAAATTATTATTAATACGTATCTTATTACAATTTAATTCAGCCTTTCAGTTAATTCCGACATTTGTCGTTTATCTATCTTGTACATCATTGTGAATTTTAATTGAGAAAAGAACAGAGCTCAACAGGAATTCAAAATAAATAAATTCTTCAAAATATTTTTGTAAATAAATAGACGGCAAAAAAATGATTTTCTTCTCATTTTCTACCGAAAATATTCAATGTGCCTCTGAAATATTTTTTCTTCCAAAGATATAAGCAAACATTAAAAATGTTGTATCTTTTATTATTTTCCATCTGACATTTTAAAACGAATTGGAGTTATTTAAAATCTCGTTGAGTCAATAAATTGCATATCCGTGCCATCGTTTTCAGGGGTGGCATACTATAAATACTTAAAGTCATAATTATATGTTGTAATGGGACTAGTTTAACGATGTTTTATCACAGTATAGTAAAGCATACAGTATTATATCTTCATACAAACAGCCGAAACGACGCCCTTCGAAATCTCGGTATACTTCGAACTGCTCAGTCGCCGCAGGGCTGCAGTAACGTACGGACGCAAGCAGGGTGAGACGCTCCCACGCATACATTTAGGTCAGTTAATGGCACCCCAATCCATAAAGAGTCAGTCAATGAGCAGCCCTGGTGCGTTTTTAACAAAGTTTAAGTACCAAGCGGCCGTAGGTATTTATTTCGAGGACACTGCCAAGATAACATACTGTATGTATTTATTATACTGTGGTTTTGTAAACAAATTAATGGTACTAAAAGAAAATAAACAATAAAACAATCACGTAATGTACGAATCAAAGTACCGCCATATCTCGAGACTCAATGAATAAAGAAATTTATTTGCTAAAAACATGGGAAGATGGAAACCATTTTATATTAATATTGTTGATAATTTTGTTATACAATGCTTCTTTATTTTATTTTACTATTTTGTTTGTTTCTCGGAGGAGGCGTTCAAAGTATATTTGTCTGTTCATTTTACTGGTTTTGAGCTACGTAGGAGGATACAAGGAAGTCAAAATGTTGAATATGCGTTAAGAATAATATTTAAAAAATGTTAATGTTCGTAATAAATAAAAATACATAATGTTTGTTCTCAAAATTAACTTTTCTACATAATGGAGAAATTTCATGTTGATAGTAGGTACTATACTTAACATTTGTTTTTGAAATCTGTCAATAAATGAATGAGATATACTTAGATTATTTAAGTTTATGTATTTTAGCGCGGTACTACTGGCCTGTACTCCTGTGACGTCATTGACCTAGTCGAGATCGCCGCACCACGGACACTAAGCGAACACGAGCCGCGTCGTCTAGATCAAGTGACGTCACACGCTGTAACGAAATAATTTTTGCAACGCAACATTAAAGTCCCATAACGTTTTCATTTGTAGAGATATTTTAATGATTCTTTCACATTTTTTCATTCATTGATCCATTTTACTTAAATTTTTATAATTTATTTATAAAAAATGTATATGAAAAGATACGTATGAAACGAAAGTATATGAGGAATCTCCATAAACGATGTCACGGGTCGTTTAACGGGCCAGCGAGATTGTGAAATTCTGTGACAGGGAGAGAGGGGGGATAAGTATTCGTGTTACGGAATTAATCGCATTTAATTTTTATATTAGTTTATTTACTTCTTAACCTAGTCTGCTTTCAGCTTGGTTTTTAAGCCATTTAAGCCATAAAATTATGATTTGTTGAACTCAGCAAAATAGGCATCTGTTTTGGCGACGACTTCCTCGTTTGTTCCGCTGTCCAGAATTTTTTCATGCTTGGAAACAAAAGTAAATCTGGAGGATAGGGTGGATTAGGCCACAATTCGTAATGTAATTCGAACAATTTTGCTGTGGCGATTGAGGCCTAAAAAACCAGTACGTTGTCACGGTGAAAGAAAACTTTTTCTCCGCCAAATCGGGCCGTTTTCTCTTCAATTCAACATCAAATCGGTTAAATAAATAAACATAGTATTGCCTCGTGATTGTTCTTCTCTTCTCCAATTAGTCTGTTAAGATGATGCCTTGCGAAAACACTGGCCGATGAAACCGTTTCCTCCTTCTCTGGAGCAGGTTCGGTATGAAGTGATGGATCATGTTTCGTCAACAGTCACGAAACGCCGCAGAAAGTTGTTCAGATTCCGCTTAAACATGTCAAAGTACTCTGAATATGTAACGTGAATCCGTTTATGTTCCACTGTGAGTAAACGCAGCATCTTTTTCGTCGATAGCTTTATCATGCCTAATTTTTCATGTAGGATACCTGTATGTATTCAATTAAGATTTTTACAACTTCAGCAATCTCTCTGATCCTCACCCGGTGGTCTGCTAAAAGGATATCATGAATTTTGTAGATCGTATCCTCTTCCATGGTCATCTCAATCGGACGGCCTGGCGTTCTTCATCAATAACTGATACTTGGTCAGGCTTGAATTTATTAAATCAATATATGATTGGTTTAATAAATTCAAGCACCCATAAACGACTAGACCTTTACTATATATATATATATATAATTTTAAATCTATAGTCTAATTATTACTACATTAAACTAGAACGACAAAGATACACATTTACAACATTATTTGATTATAAACGCTTTGCAATAAATCACCTTATTCTTAAAATAAAGTGACATTCGTGTTTTGACCGCTTTTGTATAACATTGTCGCTTCGTCAATTTTGACTTTTGACAGATGTCTTGACGTTGCGCGTAGAAAAACCCTTTCAATTTTTTGTCTTACTAATATAACGTCGTATGCTTTGAAAGGTTGAGTAACACTGCTAAATCGGTCAACAAATGTAGGATTGCACAGAGAATACACAGACAAAAATTTAATTTTATATAGTGTATAGATAGATTACATGAACCTACAATTAATTAGTATATGGTTGAATGACGAATATGATTTTTACAAAATAAGCTATTCTTTTATATTGATTTTTACAAATACGATTTATTATGTCATTAAAACCAAGCAATAAGGTGACAAAATATGTACCCGAGAAAGCTGAGAATTGTATAGATGTATCCGAGCATTTATTTTATTTTATTGGAAAATGTTTTAAGGCGATCGTCCGAAAGCGAGCGAAATTCAGCGGTGACGGGCACTTTCTCCATAGCTTCTACAGCATTCTGTATCATATTTGTGTATGATAAGGTATCAAATCAAAATAACTTCAATAAGTTCCATATATTTTACGATTAAATACATAAATTTTTGTAAAACAACACAAATTAAATTATTTAACCAATGAATAAATAAATAATTAATGAATAAATTATCAAATCAACAATCTTTTAAAACTGTAGTCAATTGTTTCGTTTTGTGGGCTTTATATAGCTGTAAGAACGTGTAACATGGCTATTTTTTCAACAATATTGCAAAGTAAATGATTACATTTAATTGTTAAAATTTATTTTTAAACCGGTTGCATAGTTTTCCAACAATTTATGTTTTAAAAGAAACTGTTTTCAAAAAATAATATTTTTTGTGTGGCTTTTTCAACCCTTTTTATAAAGCTAAAAACTTTTTAGTTCGACAAATTAAAAGAATGGATATTATTCTTCATCGGCATCATGGATCAACGTGGCAATCGCTATTGAAAAGACTAAATGTATGACCTTCTCTAAAACACTAAAATTTGCAGTATAAAATTCGTAGAGTAGGCACATGTATGAAAATAAAACGCTTTTTTAAATTTTTTTACACACGAGACACGTTTCGCCAGAGGATTATCAATTAAACGAGAACCAAAAAGAAGTGTTTTATTTTTATACATAAATTTCTACCAAGTTACCTTGTAAATAGTAAATATGATATTATATACCCATACATTATAGTTACCTAATTAATATTTTAAATTTTCTTATCTATTATCGAAAACGTCCAACCTTTCCTACGGTATATACATACAGTATACAGGTATACTTGAAAATCTTGCACATAAAATTTAATGGTCATAATATTTCTATTCATTCCTATTAGTTCAGTCCTAGGGATAAATGGTCTACCCTGACATCCATTATATTAAGGAATACATTGTCATAACATAAAATGTAATAAAGTTAAAATATATTCATAAATAAGCTCGAAGTTCTTTGGTCACATTTAACACATTTTAAAACGTACTGAAATATTGATTATTTCTAGTCATATTCTATAAAGAATTGAATATTCTATAATAATTCTCAATGTGCGGTGTGACTCCGCGTGGTACCAACACCGCATATATATATATTTATTCTTAAAGTAGGTAATACAACAATTTTTATATTTCCTAATATATACATTTTTGCATTCGATATAAGTATATAAAATTTTTATTCAAAAATCACGTATTTTTTTAGTTTTTTCTTAAAAGTCGTTGTATTGTATTCGTCCTCAATATCCCCTGGTAGTTTAATGTACAATTTCATTCCACTGACTGTACATGATAGAAGTTTGCGATCTTTTTTCTTTCGGAATGGTAATCTTATTTCATCTTCTCTTCTTGTACAGTGGTCATGTTTATATTGTTTTTTATTTTATTTTTCTTAATAATTCAATGATAATTCTTGTGTCCGTTAATAATTTTATATATAAAGAGAAGTACATTAAATTTAATTATTTGTCTAAATGTCATTATCTGTAAGTTTTCTTGCATTACTTTAATTCTTTTGTATCGATTTCTTTTTAGTACAATTCTTAATGCTTTATTTTGGAGTATTGTTAATTTTTTCACTATCCAGAAATAGTAAACCTACTGCTGCAATAGTTAATGTGGGGGACTATTAATTGCGTAATATATAATATTTTTGCACTATTCTGTTTTAATATATTATCTTCTGATTCATCCCAAGAGTGAAATTCGTTTTGCTATTTTTTTTTGTTACATAATTTGTGTTCAATGAAAAGTTTAATTTATGATGTATAATTATTCCCGAATATTTTGTTTCAGCTTTTTGATTGCTTCCCCATCGATAATTATTGTTGGTGCATGTGGTATTCTCTTATTTCCGATGTTCATTACTTTTGTTCTATTGATATTTAATTTCAATTTATTTATTTTCAGCCATGTTGATTTTTTACGCTTCAAAAGGTCAAGAGGCCCAATTACAGAAGCGAAACACATCCCAAAACATACAGGCTCGAGTAAATCAAATAGATTAAATTAAATTTGATTAAGGTTATAGTTTAGTTTGTTTTTGATTTCTATATAATTGTGCGTGTCTCCTGATGTGTATACTAGTGCATCATCTGCGAATAATGGAATTTTTCAATATTTAAGTATTATTAATCTGATTTTCTTTGTAAGAATTTTTTCGTAAGATTTCTTTTAAAATTCTCTTCAACAATGCTGTTTTGGATTGAAATAAAACCATATAAATTTAGTCACGCCATACGGCAACAAACTTTTTTCACTAAAATATTTTATTGTTCGCATTATCCTAAAAATAATGTCTCGACCGCTATTATGTAACATTATATACTTTGACACATTTCTCGACATTACTTCGATGTTGTTATACTGAGAATAGGCGGATTATCCGTTAACAGCAGGTTTGACGAAGATTTAGTTACATGTCATTTATCATCATCATCTCTGCCGGTTCTAAGACAGACTATCTTAAATATCCGAAATGGTATTGAAAACCAGATTATTTATGAAACGTTGAAAAATATTTTCACATTTATTATAAACTCAGAAATTATTAATAATCGAAGCGATTATGTACGTGCGTCAATTTTACAAATTGTACCTTCGTTCACGAATCGCAATAAATATTCTCTTAAATACTCCCGAAAAATGACGTTCCCTGTCCTAGCCTAATCGGGCAAAGCCGTGATGTAGTCCGAAACGGGGACGGACGCCACCGGCAGGAGGTACCCCTCGGGGTCCGTGGGGGCGCGGGGGGGGCAGGGGTGGCAGGGGGGGCAGGGGGGCGGCAGGGGCAGCGGCCCGGGGAGCTGGCCGGCCCGCCTGGAAGCGCGGCCCGCGGTCCTGCTCCGGGCCTCGCTCTCGCTCTCCCAGCCCCCGGTCTCCTGCACGGCCAGCAGCCTCTCGCAGATGTCCCGGAAGCCGATCCTGTCGACGGGCTTGGACCGCCAGCAATCCGACATGAGGTCGCGCACGAACTTCGGGCAGTCGTCGGGCGGGCTGAGTATGATCCCGTCGCTGATCAGCTTGCTGACCCCCTGGTTGGTGTGGCCGTAGTAGGGCTGCTTGCCCAGGCTGTATATTTCCCAGAGCACCACCCCGTACGACCACACGTCGGACTCGAGGGTGAAGAGCGCGTACTGGATGCTCTCGGGAGACATCCAGCGGATGGGCATGGGCCGGCTCTCGCCCATCTTGTAGTAGTCGCTGGTGTACACGTCCCTGCTCATGCCGAAGTCGGCGATCTTCACGGCCAGGCCCTCGCCCACCAGGCAGTTCCTGCAGGCCAGGTCTCTGTGCACGAAGTGCTTGTCCGCCAGGTACCGCATCCCGTACGCTATCTGGTGAAAAGTACAGAAACAAACATCAGGGGACTTTTCTTCATTCTCATCATTATCACGCAATAGAAAATATTTGTGATAGAGTGGTGTATGAGGAGTGCGTAGTGATAGTGTGAAAGAGATGAATGCATGCGGTAGGAAGCGGGGGAAACGAGCGACGCCATTCGGGCACTGACGGTCGCACGCAGAGGACTGTTTATAAATAAAGTGATAATTACTGAACAAGATCGGGTATTCAATTTCTTCCTTATTTCAAAGGATATATATAATAGGTATCTATAGGTTTTCAGTTGAGTACAACAATATTATCGCTGAACAAGATTTCATTATCGTGAATAACGGTTCGTCATTCATACTAGGAAGAAATTTTATAAATACATTTAAAATTGGGTTTACAAATATTAATGTGTTAGCATCAACATCAAGTGAGTTGCCAAGCGTATTGAATAATAATTATTTTTTAGATAAAATGAAAACTAAGTATAAGGATGTATTTTTAAATAAAACTGGTAGTTTTAAAAATTACGAAGTGAATATAGAGGTTTTACCGAATTTTCAACCCAAATATTGTAAACCAAGGCCAATCCCTTTTAGTTTAAAAGACAAGGTAGAAGAAGAGATCAATAGATTGTTAGATGAAAACATAATCGAGAAAATGGATATTAGTGAAATGGCAAGTCCAATAGTTATAGTAAAAAAAAAATGGAAGTATTAGAATATGCGCAGATTTTAAAAATACATTAAATCCTATGTTAAGGCGTTTAAAATATCCATTAACAAAAATAGAAGATTTAATGGCTAAATTGAAAGGGGCAAAATATTTTGCAAAATTAGACTTAAAAAACGCATTCGGGCAATTAAGATTAAATAAAAGGTCTAGGAAATTATGTGTTATTTCTACCCATTTAGGTTTATTTGCATATAAAGTTTTGCCATTTGGATTGACTACATCGCCGGCAATTTTTAGTAATGTTCTTAATTCAGTAGTAAGCGATTTACAAGTTGCATGTTTTCTAGACGACATTTTAGTATTCTCCGATACGCTAGAAGGGTTAGAGGAAGAAACTGAAAGAACTTTAAAACGATTAAATGATTGTGGTTTAACAGTAAATATCGATAAATGTGAATTTAATAAAAAAGAAGTTGAATATTTGGGATTTAAAATTTCAAATAGGGGTGTACAGCCATTGCCTGATAAAGTTGAAGCAATTATAAATATGGAAGTACCTAAAAATGTAACGGAGTTACGTAGTTTTTTAGGAGGTATAAATTATTATAGGATTTTTATTAAAAACCTAGCGAGTATTTTAGAAC
>JADDOH010017476.1:0-31989 GCA_016648135.1 Agrypnia vestita
GGCACCAGTGCTGCAGAAACGGCTCGAAGGATTAATGATATGTATGGCGACGGTGCCGCAAAAGAAAACACAGTGCGTTTTTGGTTCCAACGTTTTCGTTCTGGAAATTTCGACCTGCAGAACAAGCCCCGTGGACGGCCGGAGACCAAAGTTGATAATGAAGAATTGAAGGCTATTGTGGAAGCGGATCCATCGCAAAACCACATCCGAGTTAGCTGCAGGCTGCGGTGTTAGTGATAAAACTGTTTTAATCCACTTGAAGCAAATTGGTAAGGTGAAAAAGCTTGAAAGGTGTGTACCTCACGAATTGAGTGAAGCAAATCAACAAACGCGCGTTGACTGCTGCGTTGCATTACTCAACCGGCACAATAATGAAGGGATTTTAAATCGAATCATTACCTGTGATGAAAAGTGGATCCTGTACGATAATCGGAAGCGCTCATCGCAATGGCTGAACCCTGCCGAACCAGCCAAACCATGCCCCAAGCGAAAATTGACTCCAAAAAAGTTACTTGTGAGCGTTTGGTGGACTAGTTAGTGCTGGTGTCGTTCACTACAGCTTTCTTAAATCTGGCCAGACGATTACGGCAGATGTCTATTGTCAGCAACTGTAAACCATGATGGAAAAGCTAGCTGCTAAACAACCGAGGCTGGTTAATCGCTCTAGGCCACTGCTGCTTCATGATAACGCTAGACCACACACTGCACAACAGACGGCTACCAAATTAGAGGAGTTTCAATTGGAATGTCTATGACATCCACCGTACTCTCCGGACCTTGCCCCAACAGATTACCATTTTTTTCGAAATTTGGATAACTTCTTGCAAAGGAAAAAATTCAACTTCGATGGGGCAGTCCAAACCGCCTTCAAAGATTTTATTGATTCCCGTCCGAATGGTTTTTTTAGTAAAGGGATCGATGAACTACCTACGAGATGGCAAAAGTGCATAGATAGCAATGGTACATACTTTGATTAAATAAATATATAATAATAAAAAAATCGGCTTTATATTCCTCCCATACTAAACGTCAATTTCCTAATATAATTTAAACATTGCTTAGCAAACTTAAAACAAAATTCGGTTGTATAAAACAATGTTGAATTGTACCAATTGTTAAAATATTAATTGTTTTTTAAAATTAATTACTATATTTTAATTTTTCAAGACGTATTTAATTCGTGCACAGGGTTATTTAGAAGTTTTTTATAATCTTGCAGGACTATATTCCTGTTTTAATTATGAATCGAAAATGTTGAAGCAACCATGACCTAATATCAATATATACGCGACATCTAAAGCTTGCATTTTTTTAAAATATTTTTGACATATTTTTTGTACAATGTTGGACTATTAAGTAACTTGTATCGAATATGTAAAATTCATTCACTTTAAAACAAGTTGAATAAAATAGTAAAAACCATCCAATTCCAATTCGAATATCTGCAGGGTTTTTATCATTTTATTTAGCTTGTATTGAAACAATGAATTATTCGTAATATAAGTTACTGTGCTAGTCAGAAATATATAGAAAAAAAGGCAAACTTTGATATTGCATAACTCCATAGCTGTCATGGCTGTTTGAACGTTTTTGACTCATATAATCAAGGCAGGAATATGGTCCTGCGAGGTTATCAACGTTTTCCAAATAAACCTGTATATCTACATGCCTACGGTAATGAAATCCATCAGTATACTATGATTGTGGCGTGTTTATTCCAAAATGTTGAACTTTATCTTTTTGAGTTCCAGAAAATCGTTAATCTCATTTTTAGGGTTACCGACCGCCGGGTGGGGCGGGTCACAGACGTGCAGCGCAAGACGCCGCTCCGAGGGTGGGAGCGATGTGACGGGGCTAATATATAGAGCCCTTACTGCACTTCTAAATTTTTAATCCACCCCAAGCTGAAAGGCGAAAGCCAAGAACGCCTGAGCCAGAAAGAGCTATTATGGTTTTAAAAAATTAGGACAGTATCGAACCTTATATATAGATATTCTGTGCTATTTTGAAAGTAGCACTATTAGGATGTCAGATCTTTATCCCAACACAAAAACAAAAAATTAAAAAAAAAAAGTAACCCATATAAACCAAGTTTTTACAATACTCCCTTTCTCATTTTCGGGTTTTGTGTCTACCATATGCGTCGTAATCTCCATACAACTTACTGATTTGTATGAAAAAAACATTAAAAATTTGAAAAATCCAAAATTATACTATAATTATTTTTTTTTTAACGCAAATTTGATAGATCTTCTTAATCGTTGCCACGAGTCTACTTGCAAAGTTTCAGCTCGATTGGATCACGGGAAAAGGGTTAAAAATCGATCCAAAGTTTTTTCGTCAAGCAAACAGACGCCACGAGTTAAAAGAAAGGAAGTAATAAACGAGACGTAGGGAACCGTCGGTGGTGAGGTCAGAGGGAGAAAGAAGTGCACGACGGTTATCCGTCAAACGTCAAATATAAATCCAACAATATTTATTTTTTCTATGGTCCAACGTGTCAAAGACAATTTTTCCATAATTTTACATCAGGACGCTGTGGAAGAAGAAATTAATAAGTGCATATGAAATAATATTTTTTCTATAAGCTTTAAATACAGGATTAGTACTTATTTGTGAGGTTACGTTTGCGGCGGAGGGCAGCTGTCAGACCAGACCGGAGAAATCGGACATCGCAAATAAAGGTCTTTACTTTGAGAGAGATACGTGAAAATATACTAATCTTCTTATTTAAGTACGATAAATACCGAACACCGACGGATACCTACGTCTTGTTTATTTTTTATTTTTGTTTTCGTCTATTAGGTAGGTGTTGGATAAAGGTCTGACATCCCAATATTGCTATTTTCAGAATAGCACAGAATGTCACGAAAGAAATACGATTTTGACGATGTTCATAGAAAAGCTTTCTAGGTGTATGTAGGGTTTATTTTTGAGATAGATGTTATTTTTAAAAATGGTAGTATTACTTGGGGAAAGAGTTTTTTCCAGCAAATTTGTATAAATGATAGCCACAGATTACCAAGATATAGACGTGAACTAACCTAAATTTCTTTCTACACAGTCTGGTCATACGACTGGTTACAATATATTTTACTTTTAAAAGGTCAAAAGAAATAAGTTGCGCTTTTTTCCAAAAAAATTTTTATAAAAAAACAAACATTTTTTCTGGAAGACTTTAAAATTTTTAATAATTTAGTTTGGAACTAAATTATTAAAAATTAAAAAAAACGTGTATTGCAGAAAATACGTTTTATTTACTAAGGGATTTAATTACGCAAGAATAAATACTGCAGTATAAATGTGTCTTAAATACACGCGACTGGGGACATACTTCCGCTTGAACCAACCCCCTCGCCTTAACAAGGGGCTTAGTTCAGTGCGATTTTTACTCTGTAGCCATAATCATATTTCGTTTACAATGATCTTTATATTATGCCACGTTATATATAAAATTTAAATATCATTTAATCATCAAATAATGTCATTAGTTTTAGTTTATGGATTTAAAAAAAACAACTGCTCTACATCTGCAAAAACAAATTGTATACGATTGTATACCATTTCACTTACCTGCTAACATATAAGTATAGGTATACATCTGCCCTACATGTATAAAATTGCTTTTATGCCTTTATATACTATATTATTTCAAATTCCCTGCCAAAAAATATATATTTATGTATACATACTATGTAAGTTGTGTTTATTGTGTTTAATTATTTTTTTTTATTTTTGCTTTTTTCTCTTGTCTTTTGTTTTTTTAAATTATTTATTTAAAGTTTTTATGTGTTATTATGCTTTTTATGTTTGACATATAATTTTAAATAACTATTACACAGCTACAAAACTACATCGACACTCAGGAACGTGTCCAAGACCTAGTTGAGTGGCAATTCAAAAGAAATGTAAATGATTTCAAGCTAAAAAATTGGAATCTCAATAAAAAAATAAAAAATAATAAAATACCAAAATTTGAGTATGCAGGTAAATTGATTTAATTTTGAGCAAAACCCATAATATTCATGCATTAAAAAAATGTCAAATAAATTAGTTCTCGAAATATTGAAGAATACAAAATGATTAATTATTAAGACCTCAATTATTTTTACTTTTTGCTCAACCTTCAAATGACATCAATACCAATATTAATGAAATCAATGCATCGTGCAACAGAAATAGCCACTAAATTTAGATCCATTACAAACATTATCTTTATTAATAAACGGCAAACAATCCTAAATTTACATCACTAATAGCTTGTACACCATTATATTTCTCTTTTACCAAAATGCTTTCCGAAATGTTCATAATTCTGTTAAGAGTAAACACAATTATGTACATTTTACATTATTCGCCCATTTCACGGCAGCTCTTTTTTAAAATTATATTCCGTGGTAAAACGCTCCTCTTCGCAAATTTCGCGGGAGTCTGTCACTTTTCCTGGAACGATTTTTCCTCCTAACGATTGGCATTACCAGGAATGCATGTTGACAGAAGGGGTGTCGGTCTCTCCCCGTGTCACGCCCCCTCCGATATTTCACCGCCCCTGATCGATATCTTTAAAGGCGTGATAAAACATTCCAATGGGCATTTAGTCCCGCTGAGACCTCTTCAATAAATGTGTACTCCTGGTATAATATAACCTTCTGCGGGAAATGTGTGGTTTGGCAGCCCTGCGATGGCGATAAATTAACTTAATATAGTTAGATTTTATTACGTATTAGTGTTAGATTTTTGGGAAGATTTCTATAAACAATACAATTATATATTATATATAATTGCAGAAGGTGGCACGACGCAACATCCGGAAAAATTCTGTATAATTTTTTGCACCAGAAGATCTCCGAACTCCTGTTGATGTAGTTAATATATAGCATGATCTACCTTCTTATTTTAAAATGGCGGCTTTTCAAAAAACTGTATGGTTAAAATCTAATTTTTCTTCTCGTATTTTATCCGGTCTAATTTTTTTTAAATATTTATTTTGTAAGTCATAACTCCGTTCATACTTCATACTGGACTTGGACAAAAAAAAGTTAATGTAGGTATATTCATAAATATACATATGTGGGGTATAAAAGCAAAGACAGCAATATACTAAAAAAATTGAATGAAATCATCGACAATTACTAATTTATGATGTACTTAATTCGAGATTTTATAGAAAAAATCCTATAAATTTATAGGTTATATGATTTTTGAAGGGATAGATACAGAAAATCTAGAATCCATTATCTTTTAAATTAGTAGGTAATCCTCGGTGACAGCATTCAAAACAGTTTTTTAATTTTTTATTAGTGCTGCCTTTGCTTTTATACCCCTCATATATGCTATACACGTCTTCTAAATGTTTTTTAGACTCCATTTTCACTGTGTTGCATGGCGCCAAAAGCATCGTTTTTTATCTATCTATTAGAACAGTATCAGGTTCATTATTGACTGTTATCCAACACTTAATAGACGAGAATAAAAAAAATATAATCGAGACGTAGGTATGCATCGCTGTTCATTTCTTTCGGTTTCTACTTGAGAGAGAGAGAGAGGGAGAAAAAAGTACATGACGGTTATCCGTCAAAATATAAATACAAGAACGCAATAGGAGAAGAAATTAATCAGCGCATATGAAATAATATTTTTCTATAAGCTTTAAATACAGAATAAGTACTTATTTCATGTAATTTTAGTCGAAACATGAGAATTGTGAGGTTACGTTTGCGATAGATAATTCGGTAATCCGTTTTAAGCTGTCAGACCAGACTGCCTGGACAAGAAGGCACCAGAGAAATCAATCCCTTTCATAAAGGCATTGCAGACATCGGACCTTAAAAGAGGTAATGTGAAAATATACAAGTCTTCTTATTTAATATACGACGAACACCAACGTATACCTATATCTGTTTTTTTATTTATTAATATATTAAGTGTTGGGCTAACAATCGTAAGATCCCAATATTGCTATTTTTGGAATACGGTCAATTATTTCAAACAAACTAAAGGTAATGAAAATTAAAAAAGTGTATAAGTATAACATTATTAATTTTGACAAATTAAGCGCTTACAATCCCTGCATACCCTGCTGTTCCCCCTCTCCCCAATGTGTGGTTACCCACGAGAGGAACATGGAGTGTGTCTGAGGAGACCAGTTCTCTGTATACGATTAGCCAGAGAATCAGCTCGGAATTAGTCGGAGCGGTGGTCTCAAAAGAGACAGGAATATATTTGGAATATAAAATTTTCAAATGAAGTAAATAGTTTACTCCTTGAGAATAGTATTGATCAAAGTAAAGTGGCTTTTCAATACAAAAACATTAACCATCTTATCGTTTACTTTAATTAAAGCTATCTATATAAATAAAAATGTAAATGTTCGTTTCTACAAAATCGCTAATCTCTGAAAGTTCTTCACCAATTGCTTTGAAAATTTGGCATAACGTTGCATTCGAATACGAATATGTTTTTGTACACCTACTTTTTTATGTACCTACTATTTATTTATATAAATAAAAATGTAAATGTTTGATTATCAAAATTCTTAAATCTCCTAAAGTTCTTCAACAAGCTTTGAATATTTGGCATAACGTTCCATTCGATTTCGCACAAATTATTTGAAAAAAAAGGCGTCGGTACTTACCTTTTCAATATTGATAATCTATACCTATAAAACTCAATGTCTGTCAATCTGATCTCTATACAAAACTACACAAATTTTTTGCATACTTCGGACTCATAATTTGCAAACTCATTCTTTAGGACCAGTCGGGTAATATAGGCGACGTTTCCCTTTTCCCTCTAAACTATCCTCTCCTCCAAATATATTTTCTGTACAAATCTACACCGCTTGAACGATTGGGCCCAAATTTTGCTGACATATTCCCGACGGAAAAAATAGGCCATATTTCTCCCCTAGACATGTTAATAGAGGCTTTGCAAAACAATAGAACCTTTGTTACCTCCCACAAATGATTTTCATCTTAATCCGCAACGGTATCTATATAGGTATTATGTGTCTGTCTTTGCTATACAATCCTACATCCACACCCCCCACCCACCGACCGAATAAAAATATAACCCAAGACAAATTTTGCATAGTTGAGTAGCTTGTTGGTGTAGTAGTCATGGCGCCCACCTAGTGATTTGGTAGTCATTGGTTCGAGCCCCATTCCAGGACACCAACAAGTTAGTCCTATTTTCATATCTTTGTTTATAGGCTTTCGGCTTAGTTTGAGAATAGTAAGAATATTGATGCGACACGTATTCCTATTCGCATCTCTATTTAAAAAAAATACTCTTTAAGACCCTGAGTTGAACTTTGATTCTTATATTTTTTATGTATTCTTAAATTTTCTATTATAAATTAGTAATCCTCGGTAATTGGATTCATTTTTTTTTCGGATATTGCTGCCTTTACTTTTATGTCCTGCATACAATAGTTTTTTTTTATATTGAATGACATTTGTTCCAAATTTTGATGGTTATTCTCTGTGATCCTGAAAAATATATAGAATTAGCTCTATATTTAGAGATTTTAAACATGTATTCAACCGCTAAACACATGTTTAGAAACTTTTTTACCCTTCCAATTCATATGTGCATTTATTCAAAACACTCGGATGTTTATCAAAACAAGCAGTTAGTAAAAGTGTTAAAAACTAATGAAGCTGATGCAGAAAATTACCACGTGAGGAGTAACCTAGTATCGTAGACTCTAAGGAATTGAAAAAAAATATATCCGAATACGTGAGCCTCCGCTGGTCTGTACCAAATAACAGACATTATTGTATTTAGAGCCTTTGCAAAACAATGGCCTAACTAAACCCCCCATCTTAAATTATAACTAATTATTACGAATATAGATGTTATAAATAAATATTTTCTCAAAAATCAAATTGACCATTTTGTTGAGGTTTGCATTAGCCTGGACGACTAGGCTTCGCAAGTGTCGGCGAAAACTTTTCCACTAGATATTCCGCATGTGTTAAAAATGTTAACAGCTTTATAAATAACGGCGTTATCATCACCGGACGTTCCCGGTACATAAATATATTACGTCACGTGAATTTACATGTAAGGGGATGCTGGGAAACTCGGGAAAGGCAACGTCGCATATTTGAAAAAGTTTGAAAAGGTACTTCACATTATTTTTGAGTCCTGGTGTAATTTATTGTAACCGAATATTCAAAACATATTCACCGAAATAAATTTTGTATCCAAATAATTTTTATGTCAAATATTTCACTGTCATTGTTAAATTTTATTCGGTGTAGGTAAAGAAAATCGCATGTTTCCCTTCCTTTTCCCCTCGTTTCATTCATGATCTTCATTCTCTTCTTTAATATCCAAATCTGACGCAAACTTCTATACTCTTTTACTTTCACACAACGTCAATACTTACAATACTGTTAATTTTTTTCCTCCCTAAACATATTTAATTTTTTTCTGTATGCATTTCCATTTTTTCTGTATGAATCCTACTTTTATCTTTTCCCGCACATATTTGAATAATACTAATTCAAATTTCCGTTCTATAAATTCAATGATTATAAGTACCTATTGATTCATTATAATTATTAATTCACTATTGTTCAACTAAATTGCCTTTCTCAACACAGCTGTTTCTATCGATAAATATGTTTATAAATATATTTCATAGTACAAAAAATGCATTATAAAATTATTATAGATATGAATTCATTAAATGGACCTCCATATTTTATGCCTTCTACGTTATTTCATTGATTTCATATCTGCGTTTCTTAAGGGTGCATTCTGCAATTGTTGCAAAGACTGCAATTTAGTTTATCGAATTATTATTTTATTTTCTTCGCTGGAAAGCGCATTAAATTTTTGTACGACGTGTTAAATAAAAAAATCGTCATATTTTTTTGATGCTGATAAATTTTAAAAACATACATTATGTATTATTAGCAAGGCCATCAGAGCATTATATTTATCTCTTCAATTACATACCTTAAGCATCATAAATAGCGTCAACACATTTATTTCTTAGGTCTTTAATTTCAGCAACGCACAGACATTACACGAGAGTACGAAATAAAAAGATCGATCTAATCTTGTACAAATTCGTTAAACTCTCAATTTTATATCCATTCAAAATACTATTTTTCATATCCCTGAAAGAAACTATACTTTTAACAATTAGTAAAAAATTATGACCAATAAGAATCTGTCAAATCAGGCAGGACTACATAACGGCGTTCTACTGCCAACTCTGATGTATGGAAGTGAAGCCTGGAATTGGCAAAAAAGGAATAAAAGTAGACCGAATGCGGTCGAAATGTGGTCACACTAAGGCGCGTGTGAGGAAAATCTTTGGTCGATAGAGTAAGAAATGAACAAATTAAAAGTGAATGTAATGCTGGCGGTAGAGGTATATAGAATAAAGAAAAGATCGCTGAGATGGTTTGGTCATGTGGAACGTAAGAGCGAGGAAAGGATGGTTAAGATATATATGAGACGAGTGTTGAAGGTAGCAGGAAAAGAGGGCGTCCGCGAAAGACCTAACATGATCAGATACTACAAGTATTTAAGGGTGGCTCTCTTAAAAGCCTCAACAACCGTGGAGCATGTCTGAGAAGATGTATGAATGTAACCGAAGCAAAAGTGGTATGCCAAGATAAAATAGTATGACGTTCTATCCTATCTGCATAATTCTGCGGAAAAACGGCGTGATGGTTGGTTAGTTAGTTAGTAAAAAACAAATTTTCTTGAGTTATTACAATTGTTACTCCAGATGTTTTACATAATACTCTACGACTCAGTTCTGAGTCAGTTATCTTTTCGCTTTTAGGTCATTCTACTTATCAGAATCGTATTCACCCTCGGTACACTTGCCGAATGAAACTTCATTTTGTTACTTTCCACCATTTATTTCAAACAAGTAGATCCGATATAACGTTCGGATTAATTACCGTAGTCTGGTTTATCCGTGGCCGTTCTGTATTTCAGAACGTAACTTTGCAAATATTTTACGCTGCATTAAAATTTTCCACGAAGGGAAAGCGATTATTCTTCATCACACTTCATGGCTATTTCCTTCGTGATATGAAATGCTTAAAATAATTTTAAAAACATCCCTTAACGCCCCCCACCAATCCAATGACAGATTTAACAGAAACAAAAGTATTCAACTCTTGGTTTGTTTCATATTCACAATTGCTTTATCTCTTCTCTTTCATTTAAAGTAACAGTTCTCGACGTTTTGTCCACCCACTTCATACATTTTTGAAATTTCAAATGTACTCAAATATATTCTTTTAAATCGGGTACACGCTGATTACTAAAATATTTCTTTTACACTGCTTAATTATACTATTGCCTCAGTACTGCATCAAAAAATTATACTTAAATTAAACATTGAACTAATGAAAATATCTACAAGGCTAAATTCATTCCCGAGCTTTCGAAATCTTTGTATCGGTAAGTTGATATAATTATTTATTTTTGAAATATTTACATGAAACGGGACCCACGTCCTTGTAAGTACTTGGAATTGTATGAAATCAGTTCAGTCTAGTGGAGGATATCCAACTTGCTATACACCATTTTCTATAAAAGTGTTATATCATTTAATGTTCTTCTATCCGACAAGTTAGTAAAATTAAGAAATTATAACAGAACGTTAGTTAACTAAGTAAAAACCACTACCAGATTTAAGGTCTACCGGTTTCGAGACGTACCCATCTCTTCGTCAGGACCAACGCTACACTACTATGATCACAACACTGTACACCACAACTATAGTATTGTTAAACTTTTACCAATATTTATCACATGCGTGTTAATCTTGTCAGAGACAAGCATGCACTAACTAGCCTACAGAACAATCAGGAATTTAACGGGAGATGATTTTTAACCAAATAAATTTTCCAAACAGCCCTTTATTCAATTTAACTTTCACAAAAGATCTGGTAACACCCACCTTAAACCCCGCCCCCTCTCACTCTATTTTGGTTAAAGTTTGTGGTGTATAGTGTTGTGAACATAGTAGTGTAGTGGTGGTCCCGACGAAGAGACGGGTCCGTCTCGAAACCTTAAATCTGGTAGTAGTTTTTACTAAGTTAACTAACATTCTGTTATAATGTCTAACCACAAAGTTAATGCTTTAAATATTAATATTATAAAGAAATTATTTTGAATTACACTAAATTGAATTTTGTAATGCACACAGGTTGAGTTTAATTTATCGTAACTATAGTTTCGAGAGGAGCAGTCCCTCTCATCATCAGGTGTAATTTATAACAACCTATGTAAATACAGAAAATTTGTCATTTTGTTCAGTGTGGAGCAGCGGGTCGCGGAGCAGTGCCAGTGGAGAGAATTTTTTAACGGGAAGATGTCAAGGGTCGGAGACGTTTGTTAGAATATGATGTTGTTTATGAGTGTTTTCTCTAAATTTAGTTTTTTTCTAAACTGGACGACGGTTTCTAAACTGTTTATTATTATCAATCCTCTATGAGGAACCGAGTAGTTTTAATCTATGATTATTGAAGAAATGGTTGGTACTAATTATGTGGTTGGCGAATTCTGAGAAGTTATTGTTGTTTAAAAAACTGTGATGTTCCTTTGTCTTATATTTGTTTTATCGCGGTTTGGCCTATGTGTTTGCTGTCAAAATCTCCACAAGTTATTTCGTAAATTCCACTCTTTTCTAATTAATTAAACTTAGTTTTTGACTTAAGAACGATTTTACTGTATTTGTTTTTTGTGTAAAACGCGGGTTTTGTATGTATTTAGGTCAGTTATAAATTACATGCTGATGAGGGGGATTGCTCCCCTCAAAATCATAGTTGTGATAAATTTAACTCAAAGTGCGTGCATTACAAAGTTCAATTTAGTGTAAATCAAAATAATCATGTTTCACCACAAAGTAACTGGCATATCAATCAATAATATAAAATTAAGAAAGCTCATTAAAACAATTTTTTTAATTCTGATATCCCTACATAAAATCATAACCGTTATATACAAAATAATTTTATGCTTCTCTAGTTTCGGGAGACTTACCTTTGTAATATTTCCCAGCCCCAGTGTAGGGTTTGGGGTAGTTTTGCCGTACCGTTTGAACCTTAATGTATGCCGCCACATGTTTTTAAGGCTCCTAACATTCCCTCTTTTAAAGATTGTTCAGTGTGATCGAACCAGATGTCAAGTGGTCGCCCCTTCCAACCACCCCCTATCTATACAGCCTGATACCTGCCTGACTACAGATTCTTCAGATATTCACCCGGTACGACCACCCTGTGACCCTTTTTCTCCTACCTCTTTCACTCATCTTGACATAGCATGTATTTTTCACGCCATTGTCTTTCTCGATAGAATATCTGTCGTCTTTCGTACATTGATCTTGATATTAGATTTTTTAAATTTAAAAGTTACGCCTTTTTAGTCTTAATATTTTTTTTAATAGGTACATTAAATACTGTCACGTTACTTGGGTATGTAACGCAATTAAAACACTCAAAACTATTTAAAAAATTATTTAATGCGCAAAGTCACTGGAGAGAATTTAATCGGAGCATTGTTCGTAAATTCGCTGGATGTGTTTCTAGAATATTTTAAATATTAATTTTCTAAGTAATTCGCACTAATTATCATTCGAAATGAACAACCAAATGAGTAAAAAATGCAGGATTATAGTAGAGCCAAAAAAAATTTGTGAATTTCGTTTGTTTACGAAATATCTCTTAAGCCTTTGTTATTTTAATGTCATTTTTGCACCAGTAGTTTTGATTTTTGCACAAAAGGGTTGACTAATGTCATTTTTTCTTGCGAAATTTTACAAATAATCACGTCATTTGTCCTTTTTCAAAAATTTTGAAAATATTTTATTTCATTTTACTTTCTGACTCACCAAATTTTTCCTTGCTAGATATGTATCTAAATAACTCTGCCTACTTAACTTATTTGATTGACTCATTAAATCGCTCAGGTCCAAATTAGAAAACTTCTTGACCGCCGGTGGGTACTTCTTTGATACTATCGCTGGCCACGCCGCCGCACGCTACGGTTTCGCTGGTTTCCTGCGCGCCTTGCGTACAATGTCTTGAGGCGGGAAGCGAGCAGCGATTGCGGCTAGCCGCCCCGAGTGCGAGGAGGGGATGCGTATCATTCAACCTGTGAAAAAAGGGAAAAACTACATTTCAAAATGAAGACTACAACACACACACGTTTACCAGTTTGAAGACTACAAAGTGTACACTACATTTGTAGTAAAAACTATATGAAGTAAAATTATGAAGTAATTGTAGTATTAATGAAGTGAAGTTTTGGTAGCATTTATGAAGTAATTGTGATACAAAATTGTAGTACTAATGAAGTAATTATATTTTTTCCCAAATAAAAAGATTGATGACCAAAAAAAAAAGATCGCCGGAAAAAATATATGAAAGGTCAACGGGAAAAATATTTAAGACACATGCCCATATTTTTTCGAAAATAACATTTGGCGACCTAAAAAAATTGTTTCGATTTCTACATATCTACATCGACTTCCCAAAAATTTCGCATAAAATATGTACTATTTGAAGTATGTGCTCGTACTTTCGATAACTATGAAGTATGTGTACTTTGTGATGTTCGCTTTGAAATGAAGTGTACTAAGAATGTTCTTAGGTTTACATGGCCACTCAGAATCTTCAAGTTTGTGTTTACTGGGGTATTATTCCGTGTTGTTCATCACATCATTCATCATATCGGCCCTGATGATGGACCCTGCAATGGGATCCGAAACGTCGGCCCGAAAGGTCGTAACAATGCGGCATAATACCCCAGTATACACAAACTTGAAGATGAAGTGTACTATTTGAAGTATATACTTTCAATGACTTTAAAATGTGTGCAGTTTGTAGTGTGCACGACACTTCAAAAGGTGTGAAGTGTACACTTCAATGTAATGTAGTACTACATTGTAGTAGTGAGTACAGAGCGGACCCATCACTAGTCCCAAGACGACCGGAGCGGCTGACGGCTGGCCGCGAGTCGTTGATATCATGCGGTAAAAATCCAAGTGTGGCTTACCGCAAACGGAGGCCGCACCACGGCTAGCCGCTAGTGCGTTATAGGCCTTAGATATTGCATATCTCCCTAACTATTAATATTTGGTCATCGTTGCTTGAACATTTTCGACTCATAATTAGATTATAATAGTTTTTTTATTCATATCTTATTTTTAAAAATTATATTACACTTCGATTGCCTAACTAGGGATTACCTGTTTGAAGGCAGTCGACTATTTACAGAGCAAAAAAAGAAGAATATAATTTAGTATACATTACAATAATTTTTTTAAATGAACAAATATATAATAAATTTAAATTTGATAAAATAGTTAGTAGGAACACATTACAATAAATTTTTAAACGAACAAATATAAAATAAATTAAAATTTGATAAAATAATTAGGAACAGAAATACAGAATTATCGGTAAAGTAAGGTAAAGCAAAAAGAGAAATAGGAATAAAATATAAATTACAAAATATAAAATAATTTTTTTAAATAATCAAAAAACATTGAGAGAAAATTACACAGCATTACAAAGGAATTCATTTTAGGGTTTTCTCAGATAGTTCTCGTCCGATTTCAATGAGCCACCCATTTAATTGTTTTTATAGAGCATATGGTCTCATTTTTTTTAAGTTATCCGGTATCAAATTATATATTTTTGGGCCTAGGTATACGTAATGCGTTTTTCCTAACTTCAAATTTCTTTTTTAAAGCAGGAATATATTCCTGCGTGATTATTAATGTCTTCCAAATAACCCTGTATAATTTCTCGTGTTTAGACGCGCAGGCGAGAATATTGATATAACCTCGCGTTTCCCTCCACGCATTCTAATTTCCGTCTCTGAATTAGAAATGTGGATGCGCTGCGATGTACGTACATTGTGTGTGTTGTCACAAGGTTTAGTTTGAAGGTGGTCCGCGCGAGGTAGGCTCTATGCGCCCACCCGAAATAGCGCCTTAACCCCCGTAACTTGCCACAAACTATTTCTATTAAAATTCCTGGCGCATCTTCTTCGGACGAAGATGTGTTGCGAACTTTAGCTCGGGGATGTCGGATACTTAAATTTAAGTGAAAGCTAAATTTTAATGCGGTAATTTTCCAGTTTGGCTGCAAATTTGACATGCAGGCATATTATAAGTAGGTACACACTGAGGTGAATTTAACAAATTCTTTCATTTAATTTTGTGTTGTTCTATGTGGCACTATCCACCAGGGGCGTGCAGTGGGAACAAGAAGCATGACTTTTATTTAACCGTGTATTTGGGGAAACAACATCTGGCAGAATATCATGAAATATTAAAATCTTATTAATGTGTTAATTATTTTGATAGGAATATTGCGATATATATCTCTTATTTCGTTTTTTTTTTTCAAAATATATGCTTAGAAAAAGTCATGCTTCTTGTTCCCACTGCAAGCCCCTGCTGTCCACAGATTACAAAAATATTTATAGACTTGAACTAACATTAATCTTGATACACGACCTAGTGCTAAGGCTGGACACGATACGTTTAACTTATTTAGAAAAATTACTGCGTGCTTGTAAATTTTTAATCAATTACGAAAAGGTCAAACTAAATATTCTTGAAAAGTAAAATGTCTTAGTAAATAAGTCGCGCTTTATTACAAGAAGTCGTTTTTACTTAAGAGATTCGATTCGAAACGATTTTTAATTAATTATGAAAATTAAAAACCAAGCGGTCGTCCTAGGAGGAGCTGGCGGAAACAGTTGGAGGATTGCCGCGAAGCGAGGTTGCAACTAAATTGGGCTGACGTGGAGAGCGAAGCCCAGGTAGGAAGAGTTGGAACATTTTATGCGGTGCAGAGACTCCGACCCAATAGGATAAGGGGTTGAAGAAGAAGAAGAAGATAAAAATTAAAATAAATACGTCGTCTATTGTAAAACATAGGTTTTGTTCACTTGGAAATGTAAATACTTTAACAGCGCTGTAAATATGTCAAACATATGTGACGTGGAACATTCATCCACTTTGACCCAATCCCCTTTCCTAAAGAAATGGTTTTGATAATTTCTGTAAATTTTTATTCTCTTCCGTTTCAATATTTTTTAAATTTTATGATGCTTTTAAATTTCTGCTGTCTTTAGATCCAGATTTCTAGTACGAGAAAACACATAAGATTTCCTCATTCATGTAAGGTAACCTATTACATACTTTTTCTCTAGGACTACAATATCAGAACAGGCTGGTTATCGAACTTGGTCAAGACTTGTACATCTCTCAAATGAAATATTAAACACTAATAAAAATACCTGCTTCACCTGTCTATGAGAGATTCTGATACTCTCGAAACTCTAGAAGTAAAATATTAAATTATAATTAAACTCGCTTCGATATAAAACGGTTTATATTTTTCACCAATTTAATGTTTTTGTAAAATATGTGTAAACTCGACACTAAAAAACAGATTTTTAATTTTATTTACAGTTCGCAGATTTTTGTATTAAATTTTTATTAAATATGTCTGCCATTTATGCACTTTGAATGGCTCATACAGCATCGGTAGGTACGATTAAATTCTGTGAAGCTGTGATGAGAGAGGTAAAATATAGTCACAATATAGCAGGAAATATTTTACATACATAGCCAACGGACTCGTACGAATGCTCTTAAATATTGAGCTGAAGAAAGTAATTTGAGATGCAAATTTATCTACAATACATTAGGTACCTGTGGAAAAGTTTGCGAATATTGACAAATTTTTCAGAAGAGTAATAATTTTAAAAATTCATCACTGGAAAATTTATAATCATTTTTCACGTGTTTATGATTCAGTTAGAACAGTATCTATATTGGTATACGGTAGTTTTCTATTAGTGATGGCATTTTAATCGGTGACATACTAACCGTTATTTTTGTTGAATGGTAATAGTTATAATCATCGATGCAATCAGACGCGTGTAGTGAAGACATTGAAGCATGACAAACGTAGGCATATATTTTAGAAAAAAACATCGAAATATAATATTTATATCGTAGAATATTATGGAGTATGAAATTGTGACAGTACCTAATATTACGAGATATATCTTTAATTTCGATTTTTTTTTATCTTTGCATAAATGTCATACCTCAATATTCTCACTGTACACCCCTGTAATCAAATACAAAATAACTGTACCACATGTAACCGTTAAAATAACGGTTTGACCATAACTAGTGCTCCTCCATTACGACCATCGGCGTAAATTCGGAGCAAACTTTTCAGTTTCAACAAATTGAACTTTTTTTACGTCCCGAATACGTATGTATATAATTGCCTGAAAAAATACATTTTTCATGAAAGTGTGAATATTTTCACGAGATGCTAAAAATAAGTGGAACTGCACGTAATCGAGGGTATCCGGATGGTTTGAATCATTTTGGTAGATTTTGGAAATTTACGGGAACGTTCCAAAAATCGAGGATGTTATGTAAACAAGCGACGCCATTGTTATGAATCAGTCTAATTTTGACATTTGGTAAAGTTTACTTACTACTTGTACAAATAACTAATTTTTCACACAAGCCTAATATAAATAATCACCATTTCACCGTTTTTTACTGCTTTACAACAATATATATTTTTTCAAATTTTTATATATTTTTTGCTAATCCATACCTACCGTTTGGATAACACAGTCTAAATTTTAAAGAAGAAATTTATTCAAATTCAAAATATACATAAATATATCAATTTTATCAAAATAATTATGTTGATGTATTAGATAACAGTGAAAAAAAGTAACAGTGAGTGTATTCAATAAGCGTGGTTCAATAATTGTCATCCGCTGAAGTACTTGCACAGCGATTACGTAATTTAAAACTGTGTCCGACAAAAATAAGGGAGATTTCGCAAAACCCAGGCGTTTCGGTCCATTAAAGCAATTGTGGAAAAAGCACACTCTATTGGCAATCCACCTAGTCATATTACGTTTCTCACCCAATATAACCGGTGAATAAAAAGTGGTAAACCATTTTCATGCTCTCCTTTCGCTCGTTTTAGCCAATTTATTATTTTTTTGCGTCGGGGTCCTACTACGAAATTCTGCGCTAGCTTCAGTAAGGCGAAGAAGCTTTTGAAGGAGTTCGAATTTTCGCCGCTAGTTGTCGCCGATAGTTGCTTTCACAAAGCCGCGAGAACGACATCTCTCGTGAGGTTTGGAAAGCTTTAAAGCTTTTCCTTTAGTTTTCAGGCGTTAGGTGTCAGCCAAGGCAACAAATCTTGGAGGGTAAATTTCGCTACCGCGGTATCTAAACAGGATCTACTATTCCGTTTTAGTATTCCGGAAATACGTTTTGTTTATGGAATATCATTTTTGTATTGTCGATATTATTTGTATGAAAATATACACCAATACTTGATGTTGGAATCTATTTGCAAGAGCGATTAATTTTCATGTTATGCCTGTCGAAATGACATTTAAATATTTCGATAAATATATATTAGGTAGGTACAACGCTTTATTACAATGTCTTTGAATACGCATACAAAGATATTTTTTCGGTGTAGGTAGGTACGGCTTAGAAAGAACAGGTGCATTCTCGGGTCTGACTCTTCCCAACTTAAACTCTCTTATCAGGGGTAAGCAGGGAGGATATAACGCCAAATGCTTCTGTCCTAACAATCCACTTTTGCTTTGATTGGTCTTCGATTGGTGATCTTCCAATACCATGATTGCCAGGTCTTGTACGCCCTACGCTCCTGCTGTCCTTTTTTGTTTTTGTTTTTTAACAATTATTTTTGGCGTTTTTTTTTTAATTTTGGTGACATACTTAACGTTTATTGTTATATTGATCCTTATTGTTTTATTTTATAAATGAGACCACTTTGATATCTACAGGACCTCTTCACGGGTAGATATTAGTAAATTGACCCACGCGCCAATGCTTCGGTAACATAAAAATTAAAATGGCTGCCATTTTAATATGGCTGACGAAAAATGACGTAAAGGGGGTGTTTTTTTTTATTTATTTCAAAAAAATCCTTGTTTACAAATAAAGGTACTTAATACTAGTTTAACAATAAAATATAAGATAAATTACACATTTTTTTTGTTATTTGGTTTTATGTTTTGTGTTTTTTAGTATTTAGTGTTTATGCATGGCTACTGTAGTTTAGAGACTAGAAGGAATATGTATTTGATTACACATTTTTATCGATTGTTGCGCGGTATGATCGATAATCCTAAAATTGTGCGGAGCATTGGTTTGTATGTTACCTTAGACATCGTCAGCATAGATTGTTTATACAGGATCAACCTGCCGATGGTTATGCCTGTTGGAAAAGCTACCGCTATGCTGAACAATATCGCTTTGGTATTGATGTCTGAAGGGGTTTTCCGAAGCAGGATTCTCCTACACCCTTAACCAAATTTTAAGTTATTTTTAATTAACAAAATATTGTTATTTTAGACACCGCTTACCGGACAATGTATATTTTAATCAGAGATGCGAATACGGAATACGTGTCACATCAATATTCTTACTATTTTTAAACTCAGTTAAACACTTGTGCTATGAAAATAGGACTAACTTGCTGGTGTCCTGGAATGGAGTTCGAACCACCGACCACCAGATCACTAGGCGAGCGTCATGACCACTACACCAATAAGCTACTCTAAATATATTTTTACCATCCGTTCCTCGCTTAAATACGCACCGCATGGCCAAAACATCTCTACCTACAACGCTACAAAATCAATGAATTCACTTCTAATTTGTCCATTCCTCACTCTATCAAACACAGATTTTCCACACGTGCTCCTAAAATACCGCATTTCCACCACATTTAGTCTACTTTCATTATGTTTACCAATTCTAGGCTTTATTTGACAATCTAGAAAGTAAGGTAGATTGAAATATCGGTTACGCAATGTTACAGTCGATCTTTTTCTTCCATTTTCTGGTTTCATTTCATAATAACAACTATGGCATTATGATAAAGGTGACCTTCCATTACTTCCATAATTGATATTTTAATATCTATGGTAAACCGTAATAGCCTATTACGACATGTAACTAAAGTTTAGCGCTCTTTATATTTATTTTATAGTTGTCAAAATTTGTGTAGCCAACTCGCCGCCCGATTATTGAGGTATACGAATAACGTTGTTGTATTCAGCTATCAAATCACCCCCACTGCTCGAACTCACTACACCGAACCGTTACTCTACTCAAATATTTTAGTAATTTCTATATTTAGGTTAGTTATAAATTACATATGATTATGAGAGTCTCTCGAAACTATAGTCGTGTTAAATTAATTCAACGTATGTGCGTTACAAAGTTCAATTTAGTTTAAATTAAAATAAAATTATCGTAGATTTCTTAGCCCACCATCACGCTGTATGCATGGATTTATCCTCAGTGGTATATTATCGGCTTGTTACAAGATGCTTAAAATATTATTCTATTTACAAATAATGGCATAATTACACTATATTTTAAAGCTATGACAAAAATAATTCAGTTAACAATATGTATTTCTCCGCTGAAGAAAGAATTCTTGGGCTCAGCAGAGTAACATAATTTAAATAGGTAGGTACCAATGTACATCAACTACAAGTATTTTTCAATTGTTAGTCACGTGCTCTGAAGTATAACTGAAACATAACATATAATATAATGTAGGTACTTATTTTGAAAAAAAAAACAGTAAACAGTACATTCTTTTTTAAATTTATTAAAGGGCTTTATTTATTTTTTTATATTAAGTTTAATATTCATTATACAATTCTTTACCATAATAAGTGATAATATAATACTTTTAATTAATATAAATTTTTGAAAACATAAACTTCCCCCTTTCATTTAAAAATAGACCGCTACAACAGATTGGTACCGTGTTACATAATTATTCCATTAATTTTCCTTATATTATTCATCTAATATGCATATCAAAACCCTTAGCGTGGGTCGCAAAAAGTCAACACACCGATCTATCATAAATGACACGAAAAATGTTTATTCATGAGATTAAATTCAACATTTACGCCACTCTCGATGCTATCAAAGTCGTGTTACCTCTTTTACAAAAAACAATCTCACTTTTAAGCCTAAAAAATCTAAAAACTTAAACGACAAACTTTCCAATTTACATAAACCTAAAGGTTTGGTGGCTCCTGTGCTTGGGTAACTGCATCTTTGTATCCTTGATTCACAGTCATAGAGAAAACGCTAGAATATTGCTTGGTGGTGCGTTTTATCTTTAGAACAAATTATATAGTATTTAATAATTTTAATAAATCGCGTTTCAAAACACGCGATTTGTGTCATGTGTTCACACAGCCGCGGTTAATAAGCTATTTGTGCGCGCGAAAATAAACGTCAGTTTGACAACTCCAGTGCCGTTCTTCATCATTGAATATCAAGGATATATTCGCTCATTACTTTGTGAACGACGGCCGTGTTCCATGGCAAGACTAAAATATAATTCTGTCAGTTCATTTTTGGTGAATAAATACCTACTTACCTAAAACACTCTTTTTTTCCAACGTGTCATCACAATTTCCAAATATCTCCACCAACTCTTGCCAAGCTTGGTTCTTGGCATATTTGAGTAATCCTCACACTGAAGATCCCATATTGCAGGTCTTTTCTCCACTTCATCAATAAAAAGTTCAGTGTCAAAGCGATCCATAACTATAGAAAAGAGAATATAATCCACGCGTGCTCCTGTTGTGACATGGGAACCGTGCGGTGCCCGCAACGCGACTGAACGCTCTCGTAAGGCTCCATAGTAATAGGATCGTGCGGACGCCGTGCGGATCTATTTTCTAGCGGTTGGGTTGCGGGCACCGCGGCGGTTGACTAACAGCGCGGTTGTGTCTGAACGATCACATACAAACCTACGTAAATAAGACCCGCGCGGATTCCACGCGATTCTGAAACTGCGCGGTTCCCGCTGTGTCTGAACAAGTACTTAGTACATGTACAAATCAGCAATAATAAAACAAATCAATAATAGATAAATCGCTAGAAAGACGCAGAAAAATCTGCCCATACATAAAGTACTATGCGAGAGAGCGGCCCGGAGGTCCGCGGAAGAATGACGGTCGGTAAGGTGCAAATTCCCCTGGCAGATCTGGAAGTGCGCTGGAACGCGCTGGATTGGTGGAGGAAACGGAGGTACGACATTCTATTGGCTGGTGCTCTGCCCTCCGGAGGGGGGTTGCCTGAGGGCTATATATCTGGCAGCGAGCTCGCGCGCGGGAGACTTCTTGTCCAAGGTCTGAGGTGGAGACAAGTCTGGAAGATATGACGCGAAGTCTCTTCTTAGAGAAAAATACTCTACAAAGGTGCAGGAACGCGAAAAAATTAAAATAACTTATAAATATAATATTTATGTATTTGTCGTTTACACTGTAGAGAATCATAATGATAGATTATTAAAATGATTATATTTACTTTCGAGAGAATCAGAATCTCTCATCGACAGGTGAAGTATCAAATTTATACATTGATAAGTGGTATAAATGATAAAAAAACAATAAAAAAGTAACCCATAAAATCCAAGTTTTTACTATACCTACTCCCTTTCTTTGTAAAATATAACAATAATTAACGAATTAAAACATATAACATAACACTAAACTTACAGAAATTTAATATATTTCTAAAATTTCAGATGTTTTGAGATGTCAAGATTTGGATAGATTCAATTATCATCAATATCGTACCTTACGAATTTCCAGCGTCAAATGATTTAGTCAGAATCAGATTTGAGTAATGTAGAATTCTTCAAAACTAAGCAGAAATCTAAAAGAAATAAATTATTATTTGATTTTTTCCCAAAAAAAACAATTTTGCTGTCATCTGTGAACCAATTGTTTTGTAAATTTTCGAAATTCGTAGTGATGTACCTATTATACTGACGGATTAATTCAAATTTAGAAAATATTCCGCGACGTTATCGGGCCGCCGCGCCGTTGCTAATCAAACATTTCTAATAATTCCAATTTGAAAAAACCAATAAAATTTCTAAAAATCCGAAATTATACTATAATTATTTTATTTTTTTTAACGAAAATTTGATAGATCTTCTTGATCGTCGCCACGAGTCTGCTTGCCAAGTTTCAGCTCGATTGGATCACGGGAAAAGGGTCAAAAATCGATCCAAAGGTTTTGTTGACGGCAAGCAAGCAGACGCCACGAGTAAAAGTAAAAAATAAAGGGAGTAAAAAATAAAAATACTTGGTTATAAAAAATCAAATATACTGAACCGAGTGATTATTATCACCATGGTTATCCACAATATCATCAGATCGGGACAAGTTATTGGTTGTAGCACATGGTGCTCATTTACATCCATAGTTCATCTTCGTTCAATGATGCTTAGGTATACATCATATATACAATGTACTGTACTATACAATATATAATGTATTTAATAAGGCGGCCCTCGTAGCCCGGTGGGCATAACACTGGCTTCTCACAAAGAGGGTTTCGGGTTTGATTTATTTACTTAAGCTGAGTATTTCGTAACGTGTTTTGTTTTTTGCAATTGGACCTCTTCGCCCGTTAAATCGTTGAATAAAAAAAATAACGTGCCCAAAAACTATGCATTTATTAATTACAAACTATTTTATTTAAAATTAAATTTAACACATAGTGACTTGGTTCAAACCACTATTTTTCGGTAGCACCAACCACACAGTAGATGCCGAATTTTCTTTGATTTGTTTATTGTATTTGTCTCTCCTACTGGGAAACTCCCGTGCAAGGGGAGAAAATTTTATAACTCTGTTTATTTTTATCATTTTATACATTTACCGTAATAATAAATTAAAAATAATTGCACTGTATCAAATATTAAAACATTAATATTAAGTTATGTAAAAAGTGTCTTTCAAATGTAAAAAAACTAACCCATAAAAACCAAGTTTTTATTTTACTCGCTTTCTTATCTTATCAGGTTTCGTGTCTACCATATGCGTCACAGTCTCTACATACCACTTACTCAGTTGTATGAAAAAAACATTTAATATTTCTAAAAATCCAAAATTATACTATAATTATCATTTTTTAACCAAAATTTGATAGATCTTTTTGATCGTCACCACGAGTCTGCTTGCAAAGTTTCAGCTTGGTTTGATCACGGGAAAAGGGTTAAAAATCGATCCAAAGTTTTTTCGTCAATCAAGCAAACAGACGCTACGAGTTAAAAGAAAGGGAGTAACAAATTGAATTCTTTAGAATTTCGTGACTGAATTTATTTCCATTAACAAGTTCCCACCAACGTTTCCTCTAATTTTTCTATAATGTGTGAAGATTATAAGCTCATCTGGGTAATTAATGTTATACAAATGCATTCGCGCAAATGTGTATTATTTTTAACTATTATTTTAATGCGCAAATAGGAAGTAATTATTTTTATTATTTAGTTTCCAGACTTTTGGAGATGTTTCTCGTAAGCCGTAGATTATGCTAGGCCGTTCTGGAATCTTCGGTAGTGTTGTAATCATTTCAAACAACTGTCACTTGACACGAGTGCGTGATTCTTTTTAGCCTCCTTACAATATGTATTGTATTTCATCGAGATATCCTAAAATCAATAGGTATTTGAAAGAAATGTTGACCTACATTCTGCAGAAGCATTATAACTACTGCGTTAGTTTATTTCCATTAAAAGGATGTTACTGTCTTAAGGGGGGGGTAAGGTTTTTAACTTTTTTTTTTTGCATTTTATTTTTAATTTTTTAAATGAATGTATAACATCGCAAAAATCTTGTGTCGAAATTTCAAGTCAATCGGAGCAAAATTGACGAAATTATGAACATTTGAGCGATACTCAGACTGTTTTCTATACCTGCTCGGGCAGCTAAGAGACGCGCTCACCTGAGGAGACCGGACGTGCTATTGTATTGGAAGAGTTTTGCTTAGACAAGGACAAAAAGATGCTGATGATGAAAGCTCTTTGCTGTGTGAACATGGCATCGACGATTTTGTGTAAGTATAAAATAAGTGTTGAGTTTTATTTTGAATTTTACAGTGTGTAAAACTTTAAACCGTTTTCCCCACATCTCACGTTTTCAAAGTCGGTGTCCATCATAACTTCAAAACTACTGCACCGATCCTTTTGAAATTTTGAACACTATTTCTGTACATAATTTACAAGGTAACGCTGGAGACTTTTTTTCAAATTTGTTATTAATTTTTATTTTTTAATAACAAATTTGTCGATATTTTTCGCAAAAAATCGCGTTTTTCCCTTCAAAGTGTTCCAAAAAATTGAAAAATTGAAATTTCAAAATCCCCCCCAGCGTTACCTGGCAAAACCTATTATCTAACGAATGAACTTTGATTTTTTGATTTCAGATGATCTAGCACCAAGTTATGATGGACACCGCAATTGTACTTTTTTCCGAGACACGTCCGAATAATTGCTGCCATTGCCGTATTTTTTAATATTTCTTCTTGAAAATTTTACACAATATTCTTCAAATGTCATACTTTAATGTATTGTTAGTTTTAATAAAGAGATTTTAACTGTGTCGTCACAAAAAATTCACAAAAACATGCCTTTTTTGTACGAATTAACCTTACTCCCCCCTTAAGAAAAACAATTTCGGAAGTCAGCAATACCTTGAGCGGGGAAAAAAATATACTTATTCGTATATATGTCCGAAAAAGTCTCCTCGCATCCATCCATTTTCATCTCTTTTGACATTTTTTGTTTCAGACTTCTCTTCTCGGTGCAGGATCATAATGGTTCAACTAATGGGGGCCGCTACACGGGATAAGTTTTCCGAATTAGAACATTATCGTGCGTTCGCAAGAAATTTATAATTAACTGTGTTTTTAAAATATTTATTAGAGACACTAACAGGATAATAGGTACATGATACTCTAATAATAAAACATTATTAATGAAGGCTATGCCCATTATCCCAATTACAAGTGTCTTCGGCACGCTCTAGTAACATGTATTTTTACAATTAAGTATATTTTACATGTACATTTATGTGTATTATATATTTAGTATTTGAATGTTGTGCGATCATATAAGGATATGTAAATAAATAATTGATTTAATGGATCTATAGATTTAGGTCATCGTTTAGAAAATGGATGTTGTGTATAAGTGAGTTTTTGAACGATGATAAGAAATCTGCAAGAATATCAGCGTTATTAATGTTAATATTAGGGTCAGCACAATACAAATTATATGTGTGACACAATCTTGTGATGGGAGAAAAGTAACCGACATTATTAGTGTGCTGGCTTATTCTAAAGAACTCCGGGTTTTTCACACGGGGTTCAAAATGCAAATTTTTGTTAGATAGAGAAAGAGAATCAATAGCTCCGCTGAGAATCTTGTGTAGCACAACGATATCGGATATTTTCCGTCGGGACTCAAGTTTATGCATCTTGAAAAAGACAAGTCGATCTTCGTAGCTGTAAAGGTTATTGTATTGACCAGCTTTGCATGACAAAATACGTAGAAACATTTTCTGCACTATCTCGATTCTCGTAACATATGTTACGTAATATGGTGACCAAATAACTGACGAATATTCCAATATACTTCGTATTAGTGATATAAAGAGAATGTTCACGCCACTTCAGATATGTTTCCTCTATACCGAAAAATTTTAGAAATTTTGTAGTGTAGTTTTAATATTTTTTCATATATAATATATATGTTAATATTTTTTTCACAAGAACATTTTTCAAATTTCAGAAGTCGAGAAAGTGATGGGTCTCAATTACATGCAAGTATTAATAGAATTTTATGATAAACCACACTGTACTTTACTTACTGTTAAATATAATGTTGATAATGGATTAAGCCTACTCGGTATAATCGGTACTTATTTTTTTAATCAAAATTAGACTAAAAATGAAGATTATCAGACCCGCACGGCGTCTTACTGGACAAAATCTTCAGAATCATTATTATAAATTAACTTATAATTAATTAATAAAAATATAAACAATAATATAGACATACTAGAACAATATTTAAACAAATTATAACTAAAAATCTTTTCATATTTTTATTATATTTCATTTATACGTACATAAAACAGCTAATAGATTTAAAAATACAGATATTTCTTGAAGCTAATTCCTAAGACTACTATTTTTAACAAATCTACTCAATTCAATACAGAAATCAATTCTTGTGTTTGGGGAGCAAAAATTTAATACAAATTAGAAATTTAAATTTTTAAATGTAATTGATAAACAAATGGGGTTCACCAATTCCACCGTAATAATATCAACACATTTCCAAATTTTTGAAAGTTGTATATTTTATGTTCTAAATCGGTTTCTTTCATAATATATTCGAATGGACTATAGGTACTAGAGATATCTATCGTCCTTCCCATGACATAAAATACATATATTTCGCAGCTAGTATTGCTACCTCTATATTTTTATGTATAGAGATATATTTTTATTTAATAATTATTTAATTTATAATCTGAAGACATTAAATATTTTTTCTGTTTTCATTTTCTGCGAGAGGGCATTACATTTTTTTATATAGACGTAATTGTGTTGGGAAGCTCTATTTTTAAATTTGGGGATTTCTAAGTTGCCACGTGATCTTAGACGCGTATTTTCAATAATAAATAAAAAAAATTACTTAATATTAAAAAGTAGGATTTAAATTTTTTACGAGACATAGAACAGTCAAATGTATATATTTGCATCTTATTACTTGGTAGATGTGATGGAAATTAATGAACATGCAATTGTTTCTGATATTTTACAATTTATAGATAAATTAAACCTAAACCTTTTCCATTTATGAAATACAATCGAATTAGTAGGTATATATTGTGTAAGCCGCGCGTATAAGGCATTGTTTCGTTATGTTGGTGTTTATACCCGTAAACACCAACACAACGAAACAATGTGCGTCGTACGCATGGCTTACACATATTAATTCGATTGCCTTTCTTAAATGGAAAGATTTATACTAGATGTAGAAAATTGAGAAAACTTGAGATATATATTACAATTTACAATATGCATAAATAAAAATTCTAATATTTATATACATCAATGAAATCTTCGAGAATGAATTCCAAAAAAAAAAACAATTAAATTTTAAATTGTTAAAATATGCTTTTCTTTGATGTTTCTTCTCTTTGTTGTGGCTTTAACGGAATCCAGAGATCAGTGACCCTTTTCTCAGCCAAGTACGAGAGGCCAAGTGGTCTAGGGATAGATGACAACTTTACCTTTGTATTATTTTTTGTTCATTTTGAGAAAATTGCAATTTTAGCGGCAATTCATATCTTTGTCTTTATTTGTCAAGGAAAATATAATATTTTACAATGAATACATTACCCAGCTTAAACGAAAATTTATGAACTGAAAAAGTGTAAAGTACGTACTCTAAAACAATTTGTCACTATGACATGCCTGAAAAATGAAATGTATTTTTTCTTCTTAATCGGAAAAGTGTACCACAATGCTCATGATCATCATCACCAGAATTGGCTCCACAAAACCTGGTTGAACAGCCAATTTTTCTGGTGATAGTTGAACCGTTTTTTTAACTGGTTACTCACGGTACTGTTATCTAAGATTTGTATCTGATCGATGGTCGGTAAATTGAAATATACCTAACTATACAGGGTGTACCAGAGCTAGCAGCAGAAACTTGATCGGTACATTCCTGACTATGTTATGAGGCTGAAATGTTCAAGCAACCATGACCTAATATTTTCATTTTTTTTCAATATTTCTGACTTTCTGACTCTGCAAAAAGTTGAACTATCATTACAGTAACTAATATCGATTATGAAAAATTCATTTTCTTAAGTACAACTTAAATAAAATGATAAAAACCTAATAAAAAATGATTTTTTTCATTTTTTCAAGGTTTTTATCATTTTATTCGACTTGTTTTAAAGCGAATGAATTTTTCATAATCGACATAAGATACTGTAATGATAGTTCAACTTTTTGCAAAAAATAAGTCAGAAATATTGAAAAAAAAAATGCAAATTTTGATATTGCATATCTCCATAACTATTGATATTAGGCCATGGTTGCTTGAACATTTTAGACTCATAACATTGTCAGAAATCTACCTGCCAAGTTTCTGCTGCTAGCTCTGGTACACCCAGTATAATGAAAGTATGCTCTATGAACACAATTACTGGATTTCGTCCCCAGAGGGATGATTAATTAATTAAGGATAAATTATAGAAGTCTCACAGAGACGAAGCTGATTTATATATGAAAAAAGTGGATGGAAGTCTCTTAAACGATGGCTCAGAGCTTGCAACCTGTACGAGCTGGCTTTAGAGGCTTCATTACCAGTTGGGAAATCTTTGTGTTATCTTGATGATAACTTTAAATAACTATGAATAGAACACAACGTTGTTTACTTCACACAATGACAGTTTAATTAAATTAATTAATTAAAACGTTTTCGATGCTTACTGCATCATCTTCAGTAATATACTAACTTAAGACTAGAAGACATTTTATCTACTACATAGGGGCGGGAGTTGTCGGGAGTGGGGGAGGGGCAGGCGGAATGTGAAAGTGGTTGCTGGGAGGGGCTAGTATGGTAAGAAGGGGGGATTTAATAAGTGGTGTTTGTATGTTTAGGGCCTTATCATTATTTAGATGAATTTCTAAGATATTTTCCAAGATGTCCAATTTCTTTCCTTTTTTGCATACATGCAACACCTCCACGTTATCATACTTGAAGTGATGTCCCTCTGATCTCACATGGTCTGCCATCTCTGAATTAATATTGAAATTTTTTATCCCTTTAAAATGTTCATCTATTCGCGTTTTTATTTTTCTTCCAGTTTGTCCTATATAGCATGATTGGCAGTTCCCATGTTCTGTTTTAGTTTTATTATTGAAAATGTATTTCTTAATGGTGTTGTTTGTGTAGAACGCAGGTCTGAACATTCTCGTCTTAAGTTAGTATATTAATAATAATAATGCGAGTGTATAATAGCACTCTTAGCAGAAACTCATGAATTCCTGTATATGATTTCCTGTGCGGGGTGGGGGATACAGCGCTCCCGGTTAGCCCAAAGTTCTCGGGTTTCACGTGTAATAACTCCGGACACGTGACACGCCTACTCCCTGAATCATCCCACTTGATTCATCAATCACGAGTGGGGGTGCGTGGTACATTAGGGAGTTGTGATATCATTTCTGTACGGCCTTTAATATGAGAAGATGAAGTGAGCTCTCTTAGATTCTTCGCCAAATTATTATTATTATTTATAATTATTATATATTTATTATTATTTATTTATTATTATTATTTACTTAGTTATTTACAACTTTTGAACTTGTCTGTGAGACGTACTGTAACAGACCTAATATTTCTTTATAGGATCGTAAATAGTTTGATTGATTGCCCCCAGATTATTAGTCTGATCGACTTATATGCCCCATCGGGGTAATCAAGACACAGTGCACAATTCTATTACAGTGGAAATGTCAGAACTAATGCATTAGCAAACTCTGTAATTCCCAGATTACACTCATTAGGGAATGAACATGCAGAGGCGGCTGACATTTTCGCTGATAGTATAACTGTGTATAGGACAAAGCTGATACAATTGTTTACATCTCAACGAAATGGAAATGGACAATAAATTTTTCTATTTTACCTTTAACTATTATTATTTAACTGTATTATTATTTTATCTGTCTTATGTTTTTCTGTATTATTATTATTATTATTACCTTTTAATTATTATTATTGTAACTTTTAACTGTATTATTATTTTAACTGTCTTATGTTATTTAAAAAAAAAATTATTCTGTGTATTTGTAAAAGCCCATAAGGGCGTTAAATACATAAATAAATAAATAAACAAATTATGTTCCATCTAATAATAAAGTTCATTCACTCCGAACAGGACGGCCAAATTGGTTAAAGATATTTTGAAATAATTTCACTGTTTAAAAAATTTAACAAGATTATGAAAACAAAGACAGGTTCGGCCTCCGTTCTCGCGGTGATAAGACGCTCTCTCTCCTGATGACGCTTACTTCAGCGAAACGTCGAGATTTGCTTCTCAGTGAAATATACGGTTCGTATAAAACATCCGTTTCATTTTTTAATCAAGCGACCAAGTCAGTCAACGGCTATCTTAACTTTTTTACTATATACACGTACCTACACGATTAACTTATTGGTCTAATGGTTAAGTGGTCGGTGGTTGTAGCCCCATTCCAGGAGATCAGAAAGTTAGTCCTATTTTCATAGCACAAGATTAGCTTAATCTGAAAATAATAAGTATATTGATGAATATTATTCTGTGTAAGCATCTCTACTTAATATGTATATACATATATATAATATAATATATATATAATATATTATATATATATCAGAGCTTGGTAAATATCACAAAATCTTATTATAAATATTCCTCCTATTTTAAAACTATCTAAAAAAAATCACTTTAAAAAAACTTGCTTGGATAGTAGCGAAGGGAAAAACTTCATTTCAGAATGAAGACTTCAACACGCACACGTTCACTAATTTGAACACTACAATGTGTTCGCTTCATTTGTAGTCCTGCTAGTACAGAGCGCACCCATCCCTCGCGTGCGGCGAGTGGGCGAGTGCTCTAGTACAGAGCGGACCCATCGTTCGCGAGCGGGGAGCGCTCCCCACTCGCGAGCGGGCCCATCGTTCGCGTAAGGCGAGCGTTCGCCGCTCTGATCACCGATACTCCGTGCAGTAGCGAAGGGAAAAACTTCATTTGAGAATGAAGACTTCAACACGCACACGTTCACCAATTTGAACACTACAATGTGTTCGCTTCATTTGTAGTCCTACTAGTACAGAGCGGACCCATCGTTCGCGAGCGAGGAGCGCTCCCCACTCGCGAGCGGGCCCATCGTTCGCGAGCGGGGAGCGCTCCCCACTCGCGAGCGGGCCCATCGTTCGCGTAAGGCGAGCGTTCGCCCCTCTGATCTCCGATACTCCGTGCAGTAGCGAAGGGAAAACT
>JADDOH010017477.1:0-12650 GCA_016648135.1 Agrypnia vestita
TTTTATCATTCCGAAGTATATTTCAAACGACCGATGAGCATTGGTAATCGATATGGAGTCGATTGCATTATAGTAACATATTTTTCCTGTACGCCAGAGTCTTAAATTCTTAATTTTTAATAAATTAATAAATGGCATGAGCATATGTCAGCAAAAAAGTATTTTACTGTACTTGTCATACCCTTATCAGGCTTAAGACTCTCTTCCGATTCACTGTGAAATAACAATGACGAACTCAGTACTTCTTCCCCCGCTTGAGTGTGCTGATGTGTGTTATCTGGATGTCAACGAAGAGCATCCCAAGAAACTGAAACGCATTCAAAACGTTTCATCTTCAATATGTCTTCCGCAGTCTTCTTCGTTGACCGACAGTCTGACAGCGCCATGGCATCCAAGTTTCATCTCTACTTGATGTATATCTTCTTTTCAATCCTCACTCACCTCAGTACCTGCAATCTTAATTCTACTTTCTAGACGATTCTGAACGGCCATAAAACAGAAATATGTATTCAGAAGTAAATATCACATATTTTTTTAGTTTTCTCTTAAAATTCGTTATTTTATTGTTATCCCTTAAATCCCCTGGTATTTTCCTGTATAATTTCATTTCACCGCACTTGATAGAAGTTTGCGATCTTTTTTCTTCCTGAACAGTTATCTTATTTCATCTTTTCTTGTTGTACGGTGGTCGCGTTCGTGTTGGTTTTTCATTTTTTTCTAAAGAATTCAAAAGGGTAGTTGTGTTGTAATTAGCGTTTTTCAAATATTGCATACAAATTATACAGAATCACAGTTTGACATTGGGGGCCATTCAAGTATTACGTAAGCATCAAAGGGGTGTGGCGGAGTCTTTGCTTGACTTACTTTTGGTGACTTGGGGGGCGGGGGGTCTGGATGGTGATTACGTCGGAAATATTTATTGAATTACTTTTTCCGATTTTTTGCAAAATTTGGAAACTATCAAGTCGAACGTGTAAAATGTGTGGTCTTTATCCGTACCTCTGCTTATTAAATGAAATCTTAACATCAAAGAGATCCATAAAAAATAAACACGCACACCGAAACGAGAGTGAGACCTGTGAGAGCGGCTGGCTGCTCGTCTTGCTAATGAATCGATGTGCATGGTACAAACTTTAGACGGATACCGAGATGTAGAATGGCTCGAGAAGAACGAAGTCGATATCCCGAAGGAACACAAAAGTGAGCAGACACAACATCGAGCAGCAAACATCCAATGACATCCAAGTCATGGATTCAAGTGTCGTGGACTGAGGACGATTAATTTGAGTTAATTCAATTTTTTAATAAAACAAAATAAATTAATATCGTTTATATCTTAATATTAAAATACGATGCTAATAATTTGCTGGAATAAATATTAAATATGCATTAAATTCCTTGATAGTCTACAAATTCCTTATATCTAGACTTGATAACTGCTGCTCACGAATAACAATAAAGAAATCTGAACAGATTTCAAAATATGTATACCAATGTTTACGTAAGCATAGGAGAGTAAGAGCTTTGTTAACTTTTGTTGACAAGGGGGAGGGGGGTTAAAAATTACTAAAATTCTGCTCACGTAATACTTGAATGGCCCCATATTAGAAATTCTGGAAATAAGAGAAATTTATAATTTTTAATTATAATATAATTTTTATATTTTTATGGTCTATACATCGATTTTTGATTTTTAATTTGATAGTATACAATTGTATACTGACGAACGGGCCATGTGTTCTGAAACATGTTGATATTTTTTAATAGAAAAGTGGTAAATACAAAATAAATTTTTATTAATTGTATTAATAATGTCACCATAAAATTATTTTGCCCTTTTGAAGAAAATAATATTTTTTTAATAACTGCAACAAATTTATTTTAATGAAAGACGCAATAAAATAAAAGAAGATAATGCAAAGATGATGTCAACATTTTTATAGAGAAAATTTATAAATATTAGATATTTTCGAAAAAATAGAAAACTTAAATTCCCACTCAGGTTCATTTGTATTCAAAAGGGTTTTACTTCAATTTAACACATTTTTTATAATATAAAATATGATAGAGACCTAAAAGATAGATGGGTAATATTTCACATAATAGTAGTCTACATGAGAATAAATACATTTCATTGCCTTGAAGGGAAGATCCGGCTAAGGGGCTAATTTAATTCTAAAACCAAAAATTTACAATGGTAGCGGTGATATAATATCTATAAAGTGGGGTAAATAAATACACATTTCCACTTTCGTATCCATGCCAAGATGTGAGTTAAATACTTTTTAATATATATTTTTTGGCTTTAAATATTGATTCATATTGTAAAGAATATGAAAACAAATAAATGTTGCTGTTTTTAAATTTATGAAAAAATTGTATTCACCCCAAACATGTAATGAGGTGACTGGAAACATGTTATGATGTCGAATGGAAACAATTATCAGTGAAAACAATTCAAGATTACGTTGTTTTGTTGATTTATTGTAATTGAGAACTTGTGAATATTCTGTATAAATGAATAAATAAATTTATAAATATACACAATTTAATTAAAAATGGTGTAAATGTAAATTCACAATAAATTTTTAATAAGAGTAATTAAAAGAAGTTATTAAAGTTTAATCAAAATACATGAAAATTCTTAAAATTGAAATGAGTACGCTTCAAATATCACTTACTTCTCGGATCAGGCTTGCAATTTCG
Organism: Agrypnia vestita; assembly: GCA_016648135.1. Classification (NCBI taxonomy): domain Eukaryota; kingdom Metazoa; phylum Arthropoda; class Insecta; order Trichoptera; family Phryganeidae; genus Agrypnia; species Agrypnia vestita. Next base: position 2,707 of record JADDOH010017477.1, read on the forward strand.
TGACATTGCTTTTTATCAGTAACACAAGTATAAGATTATTTTTATATAAAAAAGGAATGTTTAAACAAACACAAATCAATAACCGATCCGGTAGATAAATGAAAAAAATGTTAATATTCACCCCCCTTCTTGTTTCCATTTACCTCAATCATTTTAAAAATGTGACAGATTAATAATAAATATTGTTTAATCCTTATTTATGACAAACTAAAGATTAATAATTCAAAAGTTCAGAAAAATTGCTAAGGTTGTAATTGTTTAAATTATCTCGCATTTTATGTGTTAAAGAAATAAGTTTCGACTCAATACAAAAATGCAGACTTCTGTAAGTGATCTTTAACTCGCAATTTGTCAAACTGTAAGGAACTTTATGTATGTCATTGGGGGAAAATAATATCGAATGATGCAAAATAAAACATATGAAAGTACTTCCACTTTTCTTAAGTAGTGAACAATTCCATATCCGTATCCACATATCGAGACAATTTCTATGAATTAAACTGATAAATTTTAAATATGAATATTAAGGAAGTTTCACAGATACGAAGCTATTTATATGAGAAACGTGTATGAAAGTCTTTTACACAATGGCCCAGGGCTTACAACTTTACGATGAAATTGGTGAACGTTGCATTCTGTAGAGTGATCACTTAAGCCAGCTCACACTGGTTGAAAGCCTTGGGCCATCGTATAAAATTTCCATTCACGTTTTCCATATAAACATCTTCGTCTCTGTGAGACTTTTATAATTTATCATAATTAATATTTATCCCACTGTGGACAAACCCTGTGACTGTGTTCTCAGAACATAAAGTTGATTGTTGATAATAATAAATATTATAATAATTATATAGCAAGTTGGAGATGTGTCAAACTCAAAAAAACGAAATATTTGAGATTTAAACAGTTCAGGATAGGGAAGATGAAAATGGTCAAAATATTCATAATTTTCAAAGGAAAAAAATTATAAAAACATTAATGTTAATCCAATTTATCGAGAACTCTTATTATAATGATAAGTGCTCAGTGTAAATACAGTTCTATTGATACGCAAAATCATCAAAAGATAAGCTAGATTATAATGTCTAAACAGAATTTGGAATAACGGAAACTCACGAAAAGTGATTTTGCAATGATTCATCACAAAATAAATAATTATTACAATAATAAAATACCAATAGCTATGGAATATATAAGGAAGTCCCCGGCTAGCGTCTGTCCCTCTGTCTGTCTGTCTGGCCGCGCTAATCTCGAACAAATTTGTATGCAGTTTTTACTGTTATGTTATACATTCTTCCAGAATTTTTTTATTTATTTAAAATTTCCCCAGCACTTATAGGAACTAAGCATTAGCGATAGTAGTGAATCAAGTCAAAAACTTGCCACTAAAGCTATCATGGAAAACGCTGCCTAATTTTTGTATTGTTAGAGATACAAAAAAATCGCTTAGAAAAGATTGTGTGCAATTAAATGATCTACCAAAATTCAGTGATAGTGTAAATCTATATTTTACGAATAACTTACACTAATCATTTTTGTCTACAACATTTCATCAAATGTCTAGCAAAGACTGTAATGGTTAACTTTCCTGCAATTTTGACCAATTCAGTATTGATCCTTAGCAAATAAAACATTAACAAACATATAACCAGCATTTACCACAGATTAAATTTGTTCTTTACGTCAAAGCATTAAATTAAATATCTTAGAAGATATGACAGATTAAAGAGATAAGACGTAGACAAAACTGTACCGGGCGAAGCCGGGCCGGGTCGCTAGATATAAATACAGTTGTATATTGAACATATCGAAAACAAATTGAAAATACAAAGAATTTATGCAAATAAAAACTTTATTATTTAAAATTACGAAATATGACTTTTACACTCATCCTTACTCACTTGCTATCACGCCTTTTCTCCACGAGAGTAGGCAGAGAGGATGGAGCGCCTCACTCTTCTGTCCTGACACTCTCGCCTCGTCCACATTCATACATCTCCGCACGTAGCACGACGGTGGTTGGGACTCCTAACAAAACCATCTTTCAGTGTCTGTCGTCTAGTTTGTGTTTTCGGGTATTATGCCGTGTTAAAACGATCTTTCTTGCCAACCTTCGGATCCCCTTGCAGGGTCCATCATCAGGGTTGACGATGGTGATATACATGTTGCTGGTTGTGATCAGTGTGCACTTCATACAAGCAAAAATGTTTATAACCCTACGGGCAAATACAGTGCATTGCTTAAGATTCAGGGAAATGAAAATTAATTAAATAATTTGATAAAATAATACAAATTTTATCTAATATAATACGTCGAACCAGAGAGCGATTGCATTCTACAAAATTATATTTGAATAATTGTTATCTCTTGAAAATAGCACGTAATTCTAGCAGTTGTCACACGAATTAATCTCGCAATTTTCTGTCGATGCTTCTATTTAAAACCAATTTTTATATTTTTAAACGATTTTATTAACTATACTGTATCACTTTGTCTGTTCGCTAGGAATCTTGTAGTTTATAATTTTAATAATTTTAATAAATCTTATCATTTGACCGACTTAATGACCAATAATCCGCTCTCGAATTTCGCAGAGACATATTCCTGATGACAGTACAAATAATCATTGATTTATCTTTCTCAGTTCAATTAATTATTTAAAATATTATAAAAAATTTCGATACATTTTTGTATGCGACATCGTACATGCCGGTGACATCTGTCTATTCGTGTTGTTTTAAAAGCAACTTGTTTAATGTCGTGCGAAATTTATGAATTTAAAAATGGCATATACAGGGTGTGCCGGGGCCACTCAATCCTCTGTGAGGGATTGTAAATGAGTTAAACATCAGATTTAATGACCTGAACTTAAATATGTTCTGAAATATCCAAAAAGATGAATAAAAACTAACTAAACTAGTTACTTGATTGATTATGAAAATTCATTCGCTTCAATACAGGTCAAATTAAATGATAAATCCTCGCAAAACTTAACTATTTTCAGTTTCTGCAAGATTTTCATCATTTTATTTAATTATTGAAATAAATTTTTATTATTGTATTAAGTTACTATAATGATAGTTAAACTTTTCGCAATATTGAAATATTGAAAAAAAAATTCAAATTGTGTTTTTGCATAACTTCATAACTATTGATAACATTAAGTCATGGTTGCTTGAAAACTTTCGACTTAAAACCAAGGAAGGAATCCAGCTTTAAAGTATTGTGAACTAGCTCCATTAACCCTGTATAAGTCTCGAGGTTAGCCGCGCAACTATTGTCAACTCTTCAGCGCCATGTGTGCGCGTGCTGTCTGGAGGCAGATCGGTAGAGTCATTAGATTCCCCGCAGCAGGGCGGGCAGGGTACAGCAGAGCAGCCTGGCAGCGGGCCGAGCAGCGGCGGGAGGAGTCAGCTGCCGTTCCGGGGGACTCCCCCTCGAGGCCCATGCGCAGACGCGACTCCACTAAGCGGAGATTGGAAACGGTTCAGCGAAAGCGATTAATGTAGCCGTTTTTCAGCTAAGTTAGGTTAGATTTTATTGCAAAATTAAATATACCGAAGATTAAAAAGTAGAAATAAATCTTATATTAAATATTATATATAAAAAATGACTAAAAAGGAAAAAAAATTCAAGCAGCCACAGTACTATGATCGCAGTACATGCGCATGTCAACGAACTCAGAAGCGTGGGGCGCTTTTCCTCCGCCCCCAACACCCGCTTGCAGCCTCACTCTGCGTGTAGCATTCTTCCTTCGTGGGAGCAAAAAGAAAAGCTCCTTGATTTTACTGATTAGCGCATATAAAGTACTTTAGTACTCGTATTCTGCAGTCAGATTATCAGCAGATGGGCAACAATTGTTTTATTAATTCGTGAATTAGTGTTTCCTTATCGCCTGTATAAACGTGGTTGGTCCCACAGCCCGCCAGCATGTGCACACATGAACCAGCGTCAAATTCTGGTACGCTACCTGGTACCACGGCGGGTTCCAATACGTAAAACAACACGAATTTGTAAATTAAATACTCATAAAAATATTTAATATCTTAGCGAATAATACGCACTTTAATGCATGAAGACATTTTTATTGAAGGGGTAACAACACCACTTTGAGACATCAAAAGTACATATAAATTAAATTTGTTTATTTGTCGTAACTATGCCACGTATAAAATTTATTTTGTATGAAAAAAAAATTGGTTTACGCAATGTATTTGATCGAAAATTTTCGTTTATCAATAAAATATTAATATCTTAAAATCCGTCTTATCTTATCTGCTCCACTCTTAAGATATACAATTTCAATAACAACAGCGTAACAGGTTCTCGCTTTGGAGATCACAATCTCTATCGCGTTCTTATATTATTTCTGAAATATTTATTTTTATCATATACAATGTTTTGTAAATTTTTGTATTGTATTCTAGACTAATATTACACTTTTTATCGCCTACAAGTTTATTAAACAGAACCAAAGAGTATTTGTAATCCAATTGGTGTCGATTTTATTTTGATAAAATATTTTCCCACGGCAGGAACATGTTTCGCATGTCAGCAAAAAAATATTTTTCTGTACTTAGTCATACCCCTAGCAGGCTGAAGACTCTCTCCCGATTCACTGTGATACAGCAATGACGCACTCCCTACTTCTTCCCCTGCTTGAGTGTCATTGCTTGTGCATTGTGTGTCATGTGCTTGTGGGTTATCTGGATGTCAACGAAGAGCATCCCAACAACCTGGAACGCCTTCAAAACGTTTCATCTTCAACATGTCTTCCGCAGTCTTCTTCGTTGACCTACAATCTGACAGCGCCACGGCATCCATGTTTTAACCGAATTCCTTGTAAATGTCATAAAATGATCATACTTGTGCGGCGCGCTCTTCACGCCAGCTCATGTTCCCGCGGAGGCATTATTTTAAGTATTTGTCAGGCCGATTAGACATTAAGTTGTTTTTAAATAACTTGACGCACAACGTTTCTCGCTATCGCTGAAACTAAAAGCAGGTGGCTCTATCTGAAACCGAAATATTATCGTATTGATATATATAATGTCTCTAAAATAATGCATTTTTCACATCTACTGTTTAATTATAATTAAAGCTATATTTAAGTTATATTTTTATTATTTATTTATTTACTTTATAAAGGTAATAAATAAATGTTATTTTACACTACAGTTTTTTTTATAAATAGATATGCTATCATGGAAGGCGTGTCGCATCAATATACTGACTATTTTCAAATAATTAAATATTATTACATTATTTTATTTAAAATATACGAAGTATGTAAATCTATCAGAATATTTCCCTATATTTTGAGTACATTATAATTTTGAATGAAAAAAATTGAAATAAGTTTCAGGATTATTCTTGTGTATGTTTTAATAATTCGAGTGAATCTCATGAATACATTAAGCGGGGGGGGTAAGGCATTTTTTTTTTGAACTGCATAATATAATATATATAATGCATAATATCTCAAAAATAATGTGTCAAAATTTCAAGTCAATTGGAACGAAATTGACGAAGTTATGAGTATTTTCATACCTGTCGAATTATTATACCTACCCGACCCTTTATGGACCTGGCATTGATGATTCAGTTTGAGGTAAGCCGATAAAAATTTCTTATGTTTTATACCAGAATTTTAGTGTTCAAAACTTTAAAGCGTTTTCCCCACAACTCGCGTTTTCAAAGTCGGTGCCCCTCATAACTTCAAAATTACTACACCCATTCTTTTGAAATTTTGAAGACTATTTCTGTACATAATTTACAAGGTGACGCTGGAGTTTTTTCAAATTTGTTGAAAATTTTTATTTTTTAATAACAAATTAGCAGAATTTTTTTCACAAAAGATCGCGTTTTTCCCTTCAAAGTGTTCCAAAAAAGTGAAAAATTGAAATTTTGAAAAATCCTCCCATTGTTACCTGGGAAAAACTATTATCTAATGACTGAACTTTGATTTTTTGATTTCAGATGATCCAGCACCAAGTTATGTGGGGCACCGCAATTGTACTTTTTTCCGAGACACGTCCGAATAATTGCTGCCATTACCGTATTTTTTAATATTTCTTCGTGAAAATATTACACAATATTTTTCAAATGTCATACTTTAATTAACTATTGGTTTTAATAAAGAAATTTTAACTGTGTCGTCACAAAAAATTCACAAAATTAAGCCTTATTTGTACGAATTAATCTTACCCCCCCTTAAGAAATATTGCCCCCCACTCTAGGCACAATAACAGTCTCATTACCAGCGGCGACATCTATATACTGCAGGGGCGTGCAATGGGAACATCGCAGCATGACTTTTACGTAACCAATTATTTGGATAAAAAAATCCGAATACAACATATATTTCGTAAAATTTATATCACAATTGTTATCATAGCATTCATATTTTGATATATTATAAAAATCTGTAGCATAAATATTTGATTTCTATTTTTTTTCCAAAATATACGTTTACAAAAAAGTCACGCTTCAACTTTCCCACTCCACGCGCCTGATATACTGTTTATGAAAATAACGAATTTCAGCCACAAATGGCGGTTGCTTAGTTTGCATTGAAGCGAGGTTACAATAATACCATAAATACAACTTTCTAAATTGAATAGATGCCAGCACAATCAATCATGGGTAGAATCGTGAACGTCACATTGCGTAAAGTGATCAACGAAACTAGCCAAGTCAGCTCGTAAGCCCCGAGGATGCCCAATAAGGTCTTCCACACATGCTTTCCCATAAATAACGTTTCTGTGAGACATCTATAATTTATCTTAATGAAAATAATGTAGTTTTGGCCTGCATTCCTCAAACCCTAGTACAGACACCTAGAGATACCAGTAGTAATCCCTTTGCCGTAGCCTTAGAAGATGTCATCTCCCCAGAGGTCTCGTGTTTATGTACGAGAACAGGAAGACGTGCAGCCGTCAGCATCTGAGCAAGTCACCTTCGAGGGACCCCATCGCCCGTGAGCACACTTCATACTTTAAGGGCATCCCTGTGGAACCGAAGCTTGGTGGTTCCCACCCTGTACAGCACAACCTGACAACAATACTTGCCACACCCTGTATATGTATAACTTGGGAATGGTGTATTCCGATACGCCATAATTGTTATATTTTTTGAGTAGTTTTCATTTACATTGAGGTTTTATTTTAGAGGCATAGAACTTTACCCCTTACATACAATGATATAATAAACTGTAGATACGTTGCAAACGGGAAATCTTGGCAACTCAAAAGTAAGGTAAATTGCCTTACTTGCATTCGTTATCGAACGAACCTTCTTTGTGATCGGGCGCGAAGCTACGCTGAAAACAAAATCCCGGGGGAAAAGGAACAGAGTATCGTACCCCATAGTAAGAATGAGTATGTTATTTTAGTCACCGTGACTTCAAATTACCTGATTTTTACGTGATTACTTGATTATGTGATTTGCTGTCTCTTTCAATGCAATATTTGCTACATATGAAAGCCGGCTAGTATGGGAATAACGTGTCTATATTTTTTATAATACGTCAATGCTTAAATGCATGATATTTTTTTATATTAAAATAATAATAAATTAAAAAAATATTAAACATTTTAAACCTATTTAATTCGTTAAAATAACTTTGTTGTAAAATAATCACACTACACTGTAACCAGAAAAAGTGAATAAAATATAATTTTACAATTATAATTGTTCGCTTAATAACTACTTTATTTTTAAATATGGAAAGCATTGAAAATTTATATTATTATAATACTAAATCACACCACACTTCCCACAAATTGTTAGGGAGAATCCCTTATATCCTTAAAGGCCCATTTCCATTATTATTCTTTTTGTATCTTTCGGAAAAATATATTTTGTTAGTCCTCGTTTCTTTATGGAGTACCACATTTCGCTTCTTCAACACTCTCATGGAGCAAAGAGTGCCAGCTTTGTGCTTGCTTCGAAAAGCTAGAGTGTGCTTGCTTCGAAAATCGCTTAAATTTAAGCCGTTTTTTTTTTCTATCCCTTTTTTTTTCATTGGTCTTTTTATAAATAACTAGCTTTTTATACCCGGCATTGCACGGGTTAAGGATTAAGTTTAAAATAAATTTATGGGGGTAAACGAAGGTTCGGTTCGAACGATATAGATTTGTATCGAAAATATATCAGAGGGAGAGGAAAGGGTAAAAGTATAGGGGGGATATGTCAATAATGTTAAAGTCCTGAGTCCTAAAGAATAATTTTGCAAATTTTGAGTACGATTGGTTGAACGGTACAGATTTGCATCTAAAATATATCAGAGGGCGGGTAAAAGTAAAAAGGGGAGGGAAGAAATGTCACTTTTGTTACCCGCCGGGTCCTAACAAATAAGTTTCCAAATTTTGTGTCCGATCGGTCAAACGGTACAGATCTGCATCAAAAATATATTATGGTAAGGGAAGGGTTAAAAGAATAGGGGGAAATGTCGCAAATAATACCCGCCGAGACCTTAAGAATAAGTTTACAAATTTTGAGTCCGATCGGGCAAACGGCACAGATTTGCATCGAAAACATATTAGGGGAGGGGAAGGGTTAAAATAATAAGGGGAAAATTTTTCCTATGTTACCCGCCGGGTCCCAAAGCATAAGTATGCAAAATTTGAATCGAATCAGACAAACGGTGTGGATTTGTATAGAGAACAGACAGACAGACAGACATTGAGTTTTATAGGTATAGATGCACGCATTTTTGACAGATAAGAGGTAATGGTCCCATTGCATATGCAACGAAAATGATTATTTCACTATATTATTGAATGTGCTAATAACAAAACGAAAGATAATTTACGTTTAAAATGTTTTTATGGAGGGTGATATTCAAGTGATAAAACCATACTCCGTAGGCGGATGAGCATTCATAATTTACTGTCAGATCTTTGCGGAAGAATGGGGAAAACTGTTGGCAATAGTCGATCCTTAGATAATTAACACAATCTTCGTGGAATATACTTCATATGTTCGAATCTGCCCTAGAAGAAAAAAAACTGTAACAAAAAGGGATGTAATTTGTGTGAAAAACCACTGTACAACGAACATGTCAGACGATTTATTCCATATGTGTTCCATATGCGTTCCCCGTGAGGTCACAATTTTAATCTATGTGATTTACTCAAGCCTGGGTGTTTTGTGATGTATTTTACTTCTGTAATTGGGATTGTTGAAGCGTAAAAATAAAAAAATAAAAAATATAAAAAATATTAAACGAATAGTTCAGAAAAATTATTTTTTGATTTACTCTTTACTTTAAATGAAAAAAAACCGTTTTAAAGAAAAATGTTTTCCTTTCTTTTTTTTAAATTTCATTATTGAATAATTTTCTTCGAAAATTTGTAATAAATTTTGACATTTATAACGAAGGAGTGTTTTATTTATCATGCGTAAAAAAATAATTCTATAAAAAGCAAATTTAAAAAAATGATGACCAATTAAAGAAGCGTGACAGAAGCCCTCCCCGCGCCACTAACGGGGTCTGGGGATGCCTCTGTTCCGGGGTAAAATACATAGCTAAAAGATTGGGGGGGGGCATTTATGCTGCTTTTTAGGCAGAATTTAGGTCTCGTAAAAGGTCTGATTTTCATGGCACACATATTTTGTCCATCCAAGGGTGCATGTGAAAACAAATTATTAAGTAAATCTATCAGTGATTTTATTTTGCATAATTGGTTATGGTTGAGGTCATTTTAGGGTAAATGTGTCTTATTGTTTTTGAAATTTAAGACGTGAAATATAATTTGAATAGATTTAATAAGCATCATTGTTTTTTTTATATATATACAGTACTCAATTTTATATTTTTTTTACCAGAAAACCACCACTTACACTAGGATATTGATTGATTGTCATAAATATCATTACACTTAAAAAATATTGTTTGACTTCAAGAGGTGTGATACTTATTGGATTGATAATTTTTTTAT